>PVJX010018015.1:0-37288 GCA_004027295.1 Dolichotis patagonum
GTTGAGTCTTTCTCTGGTTTTGGTACTAGAGTGATATTTGCTTCGAGGAATGATTTAGGCAGAATTGCTTCCCTAAGAATATAATCTTAAAAGCTATTAGGGAAAAGAAACAAATCACCTATAAAGGAAAGCCCATCAGAATCACAGCTGACTTTTGAACACAAACTCTCAAGTCAAGGAAACGTTGGAGTAAAGTACTTCAAGTTCTAAAGGAAAACAACTTTCAACTCAGAATGATGTATCCCACAAAACTATCTTTCAAAATTGATGGAAAGACAAGATACTTCCATGAAAAAGAACATCTGGGGAAATTTATGATCATCAAACCAGCACTCCAAAATGTTCTGAAAGACACTCTGGAAAGAGACAAATAAGGACTACAGATTCATGAACCCCAACAGAAGGAATCCACCATGAAACAAAAACAATTACAGGAAGAGGGAAGCCAACAACAGGAAAATAACATGATGAGGATAAATATATATAAAATATAACCATCAATGTTAATGATCTCAATTCACCAATCAAAAGACACACACTGGAAGAATGGATAAAGAAGCAAGATCCTAACAATACGAATGTTCAAAGATAATTGGTAAGCACACTTCACTCAGTTAAATTCAAGATTTTCTACTATTTCCTTTAGCTTTTATGTAGATTATACATTTCTTTTTCTGTACTGTGGGTTGAACCCAGGATCTTGGGCCTGGGCCTCGAGTCCCCAGCTACATCCCCCAACCGCTTCTTTGGTTTGTTTTTTTGAGACAGGGTCTCTCTGTGGTTCAGGCTGGCCTAGTAATCCTCCTGTCTCAGCCTCAGAAGCGCTGGGGTTGACTGCTAGCCCTTTTTCTGTTTTATTCTGAGACCTTATCTCACTACCTCCTGCCTCGCAGTCCAGCGCTGGGACCGCAAGCGCACTTCCTGCTTCCCCGGCTTCTGATTTTGGGCTGCTTGGGTGCGCGTGCGCCGGTCAGCAGCCAGGCCTGCGGGAGGCGAGGACCAGTGTAACTTGCCTGTTTCCCTTTGTTTTGTTTTCTAGTTCTTTTTTTTTTCTTTCTTTCTTTCCTTTTTCTTTTCTTTTTTCTCTTTCTTTCTTTCTCTCTTTCTCTTTCTTTCTTTCTTTTTTTCTTTCTTTTTCCTTCTTTCATTCTTTTTCCCCCATTCTTTTGTAGAAGAAATTTAGACAGGTTATACAACATTTAAACTTATTGTTTAGAAAATACTTCATATTAAAAACATTTTGTGCTCTAGGAAAAGATATAATTCTTGGTCTTTAGTTCTCTCACAATTTACAGTTTTTTCTGTGAAATACTGTGCTGGACATATTTTTTAACAGTAGCAAAGTTCTCTTAAATGTGGAAAAGAAACAGAAGGAAAAGCAGAAGAAAAATAATTACCTTTTGTGCTTTGTTTTATTTTGCTTGATTTTGTTTTTGAGGTGGGGGATAGCCGTGGAAACTGAACTCAAAACCCTTACACTGAAACATCCACAGCCCCCACATTTAGCCAAAGGTTTGCCTTCAGGAAGAAAGTTCCCAACCTATGTCCTTTAACTATAAGGCACACACACTTAAAATTATAAAATGTTTTATATTTTTGTCATTAATTTTTATTACTGAGTAACCTATCATTAATCCTAATAGTAAGTAAAAAGATAAGGAGCCTTTTAAATACCTGAATTACATCTGGAAGTGAAACAAGTCTGAATATTCAGCTGATTACTTCAAAAGTGTGCTTTGGTTTTTAATTAGTATTTTCCAGCTTATGTCCTCCAAAGAACTATTTTCCTGCACTGACTTTTGTTAGTATAAACCTACATGAGAGTCTAGTATTTGCAAATAAGGTTTCAGTATTTTCAAAACAGACATATTGAACATACTAAGAACTTGATGCCAATTGTATTTACAATGTCATTTTTCCTCCCATTTTACAAGAAAAATGGGGGGAAAGGCATATTACATTTGAAAGTTCAAATGAACGCAATATTTCATCATGAAATTCAGATTCAAAAAAGGAAATCTCACTGCCCAAATCACATACTTCTTAGTTTTTAACAAGGCCATTGGACTGATGTGAAGACCACACATGCATACAGAAAGAAAACTGTAAATTAAAGAAAACCAGTGCCAGGAATATAGCTCAGTGGCATAAGCACCTGACTGGCAATTGCAAGGTCTTGAGTTCAATTCCTGGTACCAAAACAAAAACTACCATACTCTTATATTTGGCAATTATTTTTAAAATTTTCCAAATCATATCTATCAAGATCTTAAAGCATTCCTGGCTTTTTCCAAAGTATAAACTTTCCTGTTTCCTAACACGAGATTCCCAGCCCACCTGACCCCGGGTTTCCCTTGTGTCTCGCTCTCCCGAGTGCTAGGGATCCCAGGCGCCCATCAGCATCAGCTGCCCTGTCCTCAGCTCCTCACTTCCCAAATTACCAAGGAGATATATGCTGTCTTCATAGCCTACGTGATCACGAAGACTACTTATTAATTCTGGGCTTTTATGTAACCACATATTTTGGTTATATAAGCATTACAAAATAAAACTGTAGCAAATGTTTTTCAGAATGGGGACTGAACCCATTCTGAACCAAAGGGCTCTGTGCTAAGCTATGCTCCCAGCTCTTTCACTATTTTGAGACAGGGTCTGGCTACATGGGCCAGGCTGGGCTCAAACTTTCCACCTTCTTGCCTCATTCTCCCAGAATGCTAGGATTATAGCTGTGGGCCATTGTCTTGGTTATTTTTCTCTCCTTACTGGGACAAAATACCCAACACCCAAAATGAAGGAAGGAAAGGCTTGTTTAGCTGACTGTATGTGGAGGTTTCAGGCCGTGACCAGCTGGCTCCAAGGTAAGATGGCATGGCTCAGGGGCAGCACGTCAGGGCAGCAGCCAGGCAAGAAGGAAGACAAGCCTGGTCTCCTCCTCTATACTGTACACAGGCCACCTCCCCCACACGGCTGGGGGAGGACTAAAAAATAAATCTCCTTGGCCTCCTTTGCACAGGATGAGGATATTTACAAAGAACCTGGTTCTCTGCTGAGTCTCTTGGTTAAGCTTCTAAACTTCTCGAGTTGATATAATGTATAAACCATAAGAGCCATCATACTCAGCTTCTAGTATTTTTTATAAACAACATTATCTGTAATTTGAATGCTACAAAAACCCAAGGCCAAATGATTGTGAAACATATAAAAAAATACAATAGATAATAACTAGAAACTAATCAGTTATTACAACATTAAAATAACCTATAAGGTTCAAATGGAAAATGTTCTATATATTCATACTGATTTTCAAAGCATATGGGTCCATCTAGAACCAGTTTATGACACATAATAGCAATGTTATAATTATAACAATGTGTTATAATTACAATGCTACATTTATATTTTTACATAAAATTTAAAATTCACATTTATCTTTAATATAAAAATCTAAATTCCTGGTTTCAAATTTCATGTCCAAGACTCTAAAGTTTGGTTCCCACGACCCAGCATCCAAGGCAGTGAATAATAGCTCTTCAAGTCTGCAATAAAAAACAGCATCCAATAAAACTACACTGTAAAAAATGGGAAAGAAACAAAATGGAAGATGTAAAAAAGTTGAAAAAACAGAGCCTGAAGAATTTGTGGTAGAAACAGTACTGGATTTAACATGTAGTGAATGGGAAGGTTTTTCTGCAGTGGAAGGAATTTACAGATGCTGAAAATACATGGGAACCCAAAGAAAATTTAGATTGTCCAGAGTTAACTGAAGCATTTAATTCTCAGAAAGCTGGTAAAGAAAAAGACTATACAAAACAAAAATCTTTATCTGACAGTGAATGGGATGATAGCAAATCAAAGAAAAAGAAAAAAGAGATGCTGCTGACAATCCTAGAGGCTTTGCTAGAGCTCTTGATCCTGAACGAATAATTGGTGCCACAGACAGTAGTGGAGAATTGAGGTTTCTCACGAAATGGGAAGATTCAGAATAGGCTGACATGGTGCGGACAAAAGAGGCAAATGTGAATATGGGCCTTGGTTTTGATTTACTAGTGCGAAAAAAACAGCATTCTAGTGAAAATCAAGTTTAATATGTTGGTTTTAAAAGTAGTATTTGGGAGAGCTGTTGGATTTTGTTTTACCTCTATTAGCATTGGTTTCTTTGAACAAATAAAAGCTTTTGTAGCTGAAAAAAAAAAAAGATTCCGAAGTTTGCAATCTGAAGTAATTGCAATTAACACAGGAGAAAAAGTTAGCTACATTCTTTATTTTTTTCTCAGATCTACATTTATACTGTTTTCAGGACTTAACTTGATATTAAGGCAATTTCAAAGGTGATTCCAAAAAGAAACACAGGAGGGAAAGCAGGGAAGGAAAAAAGGTATGGCGGGAGAAAGAAAGAACATAAAATAAAAACTGTGATTCCAGGACTCCGCGGAAAACATGAAGACACAGGCCAGCTTAAGAGTCAATGTGCAGAAGTCACTGAGACGCCCTCGGTGTTTTCACACAACCCAGTTTCTTGATGTGCTCTTGAAGGGCTGCTGTCCTCATCCGGGTGCCGGCTTTGTGCACTCTCACTCTTGAGTTCCTGTTTTTATCCCTAGTTCTTGGAGGTGGAGCCCAGGCCTTCACACTGAGTGACATCTCAGCCCTTGTTTTTATTTATTTATTTTAATTTTGAGACAGGATCTAAGTCACTCGGCTGTCCAGGCTGGGCTAGAAATTACAGTTCTCCTTCCTTGGCCTCCAGTGCTGGGGTTGCAAATGTGAGCTCCACATCTGGCTTGATTGCCATGTGTAACCCTCACCCACTCGCCCCATGGCATCCTGGACCATGCAGGTTGTCGGGATGGGCCCAGTAATACTGGGTCCTTAGGATGCTGGGCATCCTAATGATGCACTGCACACCAGCTGGTCTGAGGCCAAGTCTCGCTGGTCCCTAGAGATGATAAGCACCCAGAAACTTGTGAATTTGGCCCAGAGACAAAAATAAGGCCTACAGGGAAAAAACTTCCCTTTAGGGTTGGGTGAGGGCAACACAACTCTGACTGGGAAACACTGCCTTGCAGAGATTGGCAGCCCAGGCTCTGTGGCTCCCTCAGCACCACAGGCCAGACACGCGAGACCCTGGGGCGCAACGCTGCCTGCTCTGTCTGCGGCCCACCTCTCCGAGGCTCTGGAACTGCTCCCTACAGAAACTACTGTAGACATAGGACCAAAGTCCCACACTTCTTTTTTCTTGTATGTCCCCAGACCTTTTTATATCTTGAGACAGTGTCTAACTAAGTTGCCCGGGATGGGCTGAAATTTGTTATCCTCTGCCTCAGCTTCCTGAGCCGTAGGAATTACAGCTATGTGCCATCACTGTTGACTTAATTTTTTAAAATATGACTTGCTGCTTAATAAAATCTACCCAGAGAATGTGACAGGAATATATACACCCTGGAACCAGTGATTGGTTCACCAAAATTTGTGGTAACCAGTTTTCATTATACATAGGAACATCTCAAAATTCCAGTCACACCCCCACCCTCTCAGCCCACCTGCTCGCGACTATTCTGGGATCTAGAAGGGCCTTGTACTCTCAAATTTACCGCAAGTGTGTGAAAAGCAATTTCAGCCAGGTGTAGTGGTGCAGCCTGTACCCCCAGCACTCTGGGATGCTGAGGCAGGAGGATCGCAAATTTGAGCCCATCCTGGACAACCTGCAACTTAGTGAGATCCTGTCTCAAAACAAAAAATTAACGCTCAGTGTGAAGGCCTAGGAGTCAGTACTGGGAAAAAAACCACCAAAGGTTTAAAAATGAGAGATCAATAGGAAATTAGGTAAAATATATTTATATTAAAAATTTTTTGGTTACTTATTTAGACACAGGGTCTTATTATATAATTCAAGGGGCTAGCCTTGAACTCACAATGTATACCAGAATGGACTTGAACTGGTGGCCACACTCCTACCTCACCTTCCAGAATGCTGAGATTATACAGGCAGATGCCTCTCACCCAGCCTGATTTCGAAAAAAGATACAAACACACACTTTGAAATCAAAGGGTATAGCAGTAAATAAGGTAAAACAAGTATGTACATTAAAGTAGTTCACTCAATTGAAAGGAGCGCCTTTGGAAATGGAAAAATTAAAAGCATTTTTTCACATCTCTCATCTCTGGCCACAGGAGTGTTGGGGAATTTTCCCTTCCTGCAGCTAGCTCCAAAACAAGCCATCCAGCTTCCCATCCCGCAGCCCAGCCCTGATGGTGCAGCCGGAGGCTCCTGGACCCTGTGGTGGGCTCAGCCCGCTCCCTCAGATGCCCATCTCCAGCCTGACTGTGGCCTAAGCTTCTGGGAGCTATGCACCAGGGCTCCTGGGGTTCAGTCCCTTTAGGGAGGCTTACAGAGCTCAGAGACAGCAGCTAGCAGTGTACTGTAACGGATCCGAGGACAGACCCGGGGGGCCAGGTGGAAAAGACCAAGCAGCATGGGGCCGGCCACAGGTGCCCTTACGCGCTGTGGCTCAGTGGCCTCCGCAGCGCCCACGCCCCACAGGAACTGCACCATGTAGACCTGCATGACCCACTCAGCCTCTGGCCCTTTCCCTCCCCAGAGGCAGGGGCTGGGGTAAGAGCTTCAGCACTGGAATTGTGCCTGGCCTTTGGGGAGACCAGTCACTACCCTGGTGCTGTTCAGAGGGCTCTGGCGGCCAGTCATGAAGACACTCATCACCCTGGAGATCCCAAATATTCCAGGAGCCTTTTTCCACCATCTGGGCAGTGACAAATGGTGCACAGAGGAGATGGACTTCCCTTATCCCATTATGACAACACACAGCGAGGGCCAAATTGTTCAATTTTTTCTGAAATTCCTTTCTTCTTTCTACTGTAATAATATCCACACACACATTTCTGCTTCTACTCTCACTACAGGTGTTGCACATGGAGACGGACTTGTGATGGCTCAGCCCCCACGCTGCCTCCACAGTGGTTCTGGAACCAGCCTGCAGGTAATCACGCAATAGACTGCAATCTGAACTTTCAATTTCTTTTCTCAGCCTGAGTCACAGCTGCTAGTCACACCTAGTCATTCAGAGGATACACAATCAATACTTACTGTGCTGAGAGCTATGTTTGGTAAGTATATTAAATGCAGTTGCACTGTGTTTTGAGTTTTGTTGTTTTTCTGCTGCACTAGAGATTGAACTCAGGGCCTCTGCACTGAGCTTCTTCTCCAGCCCTTTATTTATATTTTGATACAGGGTCTCACTAAATGGTCAAAATGCCAGGCTGGGCCCCCAAAGTGCTAGGACCCCAGGTGAGCACCACCATGCCCAGGTGTCAAAGGCTTTTGATTTACACTATTTTCAACTTACAATGGAGTTATCGGGATGTAACCTCACAGTCAAGCACCTGTATAGTTAATTCTCTTTTATTCATGGTATAGTGAGTCCCAACTTCCAAACGAGTTCTACTCTGGCAGAATGTAAGTCAGATTCATTCCTAAGTCTGACAAGGTGAATCTTACACACTTCTGACACAAATACACAGTGTAAAGGAAAAAAAAAATACCAATGGACACACAAATGCTGTAAATAAACTATTTTTACTTCTGCAGGTACCTTAACATGGTAGTGTGGTGTAGAGCAGCTGCTGGCATATGAGGGACCGCAGCTGCTAGAAGAGCGTTCCCAGCTGGAGTGGTGGGGCTGAAGGGTCACTGGCCACAGGAGACAAAAGGGCGAGATGAAAATGGCCACACCTGGTGCCAATGACGCAGGTTTTCTGGTGGACTCAGCTCTGCCTGCCCAGTTGAGGGAAGGACCCAGTGATGTCCGAGGAGTGGCTCTTTAGTTTCTCATCCTAGATGACTCTGTGGCACCCAAGGTGTTCTGAGTGGTTGCTGCTACTTTGTGTATCACTCTACAGTGGGGTCCTGTGCCTCAAAAACTAACAGTGCTCCTTCAGGTTAAACAAGACCCCCTCGCCATGTCCTGTGCTGGAGATCTCTTTGGCTCCATTTTTGTCTCGGTTCTTTTGTCAGAAACACAAGCAAAAAGCTGGGCTCCAGTTCCCTCGTGTTCTCATGAGTCAGCTCCGTGCACTCTGAAGCAAGGCATTCCGTGAAGTTGTCCCCCTGCAGACGTGGCTCCAGGCTTCTCGCTAGAGGTCACCAAGGTGTTGAAGGCCTCTTTGGCCTCCTTAGACATCTTCTCAAGTTCATGAACTTCACATGCAAACTGCAGCAAAGGCTCTTTCAAACCCCATTCATGCTGACAGCTGAAGCCTCACACCAAGCCAAGCTGATGATTTTTATGGTCTTGTAGATCTTGCAGTCCAATCCTACCAAAATTGTTACAAGCTTGTTTCTATTTTACCTTCACTGCCTGCCAAAGGGTGTGATGTAAACATTTCCTTAAAGTTGAAACAGTTCCCTGGTCCACAGGTGGGATGAGTGTCACAGTGACAGATGCACTCACTGCTATGATGCTGGAATGGAAGTTATCCATGAAGCTGAATGTGCTGGTGCACGTCTATGACCCAGCACTCAGGAGGCTGAGGCAGGAGGATCGCTGTGAGTCCTCAGGCCAGGCTGTGCTACATAGTAAGTTCAAGGACAGCCTGAGCTACAGAGTAAGACCCTAGCTCCAAAAAAACAAACACACAAACCAAAAAAACCCAGTCATCCATGAGTTGGGGGTGACCTGGTGCGCTGCTACAAAGCAAAAGAATGTTGAATGTTGTAACTTTCTTCAAAAGATTTCTCAAGCTTGGTGTGCTGGTGTACATCTGTGATCCCAGCACTCAGAAGGCTGAGGCAGGAGGATTACTGTGAGTTCTAGGCCAGGCTGTGCTATATAATAAGTTCAAGGTCAGCCTGAGCTACATAGTAAGACCCTGCCTCAAAAAACCAAGCGAGCTGGGGGTTTAGCTCAGTGGTGTAAGCGCCTGCCTGGCAAGCACGAAGTCTCGAGTTATATCTCTGGTACAAAAAAAAAAAAAAACAAGCGAGCAAAGTTTTCTCTCGGATAAAGTGATGAAAAAACCAGTCCTAGAAAGCATTCTGTGTATTCCAGGTCTTGGAGCTACTCCCCCACAAAACGAGCAAGCCCCCGTGTTCCTGAGCATGCTTGCTTGTCTGAATGGTGAACCAACAGAGCTTTGGTTTCACATCAAAAAGCACTGCCCTGAGTGAGGGTGTCCTTTGGGGCTCTGAAGACTGGAGTCGCTTTTCCCCTCACTGGTGTAACTGTTCTGGCATCCTTTTCCAGACAGCCCTGCTCACTGATGCTGAAAACCTGTTAGGATAAATAATCACTTTCATCAGTAATTTCTCTAATTTCCGGTGCTGGAAGTTGTTGGGCAGCTGTTGCATCAGCATTCACAGCCTCACCACCCACTTTTGCTGCTGTGAAGTTTGGATCTTGACTTCACTCCAAAACCATCCACGGATAGCAGTGAAAGATGTACCCTGTCCACCCCATGTTTTCTTGAAGTCTCCGAACAGGCTTTCAGGTTTTCCTTGAATAAGCATTTAGCTGATGCTGACTCTGGATTCACACAGGGAAGTCTCTCCATGTCCTATATCGCCACAGCAATGCTTGTTGAGTATTACTGTTGACTTTATTGGCACAGCAGATTTCACATATTCCACAATCCTGTCTTTGTTCTTTAGAATTTTCCATTTGACCTTTGGTCAAATGATTCATAAGAATGAGTGACATCCGCCATCATTTCACCTTGGTCAAGTCTCTCACTTATCTTCACGTTTGTTTCTGTGGTTACACTGCTTTGCACTTCCTATCAGTGCCCTCCACATCTGTCCTGCCTTCAGACACCCTGGGCTCCCAACTGAGCACTGTTACCATTGTACACTATCACACCGCACAGCAGGCACACAGCAGCACATGTGTGAGCTATTTATGCAATTTGTTCTCATCCATGAATGCTGTATCTGTGGAAATTTGCAACTCAAATGTCTGGGACTTACTGCAGTGATGTAATGACAAGCAGAAACACCAAAACACCACCCAGGATTTGGAGACAGATTTATTTACGTCTACGGGCACTGATCAGGATCATTCCCAGACTATCAGGCCCCGATCTCTGGTGGTCTAGGGCTTATATGGGATAAGCAAGCAGGAAGTACAGAGGCAGAATGGCTGGTCATTTGGGGTTGGTTTATACAACGTGCATCATCGTGACTAGCTATGCATCAGAGTGACCAGATGTTTCCAAGAAACAAAAGTAACAGGAACTGGAACTATTACCTAGGCAACTAAGAAACATAAGTATAGTGGCTGGAAAGGAGGGGGGTGTCTTCTGCTATATTTACACTGTACAAATGCCTGCAAAGATCAACAGTATCATTGCTCTGGGGCAAAGTGTCATATTTTTGTCAATGGATCAGTGTTATTGTTTCACAAACACTGAACTCTTCTAACAGTATATACATCCTTACTATCTCCTTACGCACTTCTGTCTTCTTATGCCCAGAAATATTAGGTACTCTGGAAGTTTGTGGAGATCACCTTAAATAGCAAAATCAATGGCAAAAAACAAAGAAACGAGAAAATCATGGTACTAAACCAACTGTGAAAAGGACACACATTTAAGGGTCACTCTGAAAATACTATTTAAACTCTACAAGGTCATGCATGATTCATGTGACTCACATTTTTGACCACAAAGGACCCTGAAAGCACTGTGAACTACTGATATCCGGGACATAAATTTCAGCAAGTAGGTATGTTTGCAAATAAGAGACCATAAATAGTGAAGACTGACTTAATCTGAAATTTCAATTCCTTCACTGTGATTAGAAGCAGGTGCCTCAAAGAGGTACTCAGACCAGGACTGGGAAATCAGGAAAAGAATCCAGTCTCACTTGCTGCATTTCCCCTCTAAATTCTCAGCAAGCTACAGAAATATGGCAACCCAAACTCTTACCACTGCATGTTTATTCTTCATACTAAAAACTTTGTACATGGATGAGTGCAGTGGTGCCTGTTCATATGTGAGGTTGAGGCAGGGGCAATACAAATTCAATCACAATCTGGGCAACCCCAAGACTAAGGAGACACTGCCTTAAAAAAAAAAAAAAAAAAAGCAGGGGAGGGGGCTGGAGATATAAATGCCCAAAAATAATGCCTGGGGTTCAATCTCTAGTACCGTAGAACACAGATCATAACTAGGCCAACTGTTGTAGTCAAGGTCTGCAAGGCAACAGGCTTAATACAGGACACATCATTTATGGGATTATTTTACACTATTCACCCCAAAATTCAAATACACAAGAGTGCAAGAGATCTGTCCATGCACTCGAGACTCAAAGAATCCAGTTGAGGGCTTGGATTCCACACGTAATGTCTTGTACAAGTACAACAGGAGGCCCAGAGCCCATGACAATGACTCATGCAATTCTGTATCAAGGATCTGCGTTAGGAAGGCCCCAAGGTCAGCAGTGGAAGCTAGAAGTCTGCTCCAGCAGGATGAAGATCTGTGCCAGCAGGTTGAGGTTCTGCATTGGAGCTAGGAAGCGATGATCGAGGTGAAGACCAGAGTTCCCCAAAGAGAACCACAGCCATCGTCACTGACAGCAAGGATCCAAGATCTTTTGAAGATGACAACAGCTGAGACCACATGGAAAAACCCAGCATGATAAGATTCTTCAGAAGGATCAACAGCATACCATCTTCCCTTCCATTTTTTAATTTTTGGGGAACAGAAGCCCCCCCCCCAAAAAAAAACACAAAACACTGATCCAGTTCTCTTTTTATGCTGTTGGCAACAATTCTGAGGTGGGCCTTTCACACTCAGCACCACATTGAGTTAAGGTAGGTGTCACAAGTTGACCATTAGTTAACTACATCAACTAAGAGTCCACAGACACCACGCAAAGAAATGACTAAGTGTACCTCAGTTTTTACTTTACTGTAAAACACTGAGATGGGATGACAGCATGCCTCAGACCTGTCCATATTCTAATTTAATGAAAATAAGCAATTTCCTCAAATGCTTGTCAAATTTATTCCTAAATATTTCAATAAGAATTTTATTATTTTCAAATTAAGTAGCAAGCAATAATTTATACCACCTGTCCATTTTTCCTACATTAAGTCTCTATCACATATCTACTGGAGTACTTAATTCTTCCAAATAATTAACAGTTCCCAGTGGGCTTGACCACTGGTGGTACATGCATATCAGTCTCCTCAGGCAGCTTGTATCACTGGTGGTCCAAACAAGTCTTAATACCTCAGTCAATAAAGACTGACTAAAGCTAAATTTAGTCTTTTTACTAGTAAAATCACTAAAGTCTACAAATGGACCAAAATCTAGCTAGTGGCTTGAATTTGAGTAATTACTGCTCACATATAGATACTATTCATAACAACTTAAAAACTACAATTAACAAATTCATTTCATTAAAAGAAAATTATATTCATGTATTCATCAGTAATCATATATTTATAAGTAACTCAGTCTCCAAATTTTAACATGTAAATATTGCCAGTACCCACTGCTGTTGTGCACAATATTACAATTGCTGCACCACAAATTAGCTGACAGTAATATAATGATTTCCTTGACAAACTAATAAGATTACATCTGGTCTGCTAAATTAATGCCTTTCCATAATCAAAGAGCCCTCGAGATGTGGTATGACCTACCCAGTGGAAAAGTCACTACACACCACCCACAGTTCAAGCCAGCAGGAACCACTTAATTCAAATGAGAGCTGCCAGGCAAGACAGGCAGACACGAATTACAGCCCTATCCTGAACATGCTACAGTCACCTCTGTGATAGGCAGCTAATGTTCATTTTTTTGCTTTGATTAAATAAGCAATGCTTAAAAATCTAGTTCAGGCTCTAGCAGTATGTTCCACTACACTCTGCACTAAGTTGTTAAACTCAGAAACAGAAATAGATAGTTCTCCTAGTCTTCAGAGCTGCGCTGGAGATGATGCTTGCATGAGGTAGCTGTGCATGTACTGGGCCTACTGCAGAGACTGGGCCTTTTCCCCAGCCACACCTGAGTCAACTTCAGTGTGTGTTCCACGAGGTTTCCCTGCCTCTGTCACCAGAGGACCTTCAGGGGAGTCAATGAAGGTCCTCACCATGTGAGTCCACAAGTTTTCTGAAGAGAAAACCACGCCCAACTATTTATTAGATACTCTCACAGGAACGGCCTTCCCTACCCCGTCAGCATATTAAAAATCACTTCAATGGATCCTCTTCCTTTACAAAACTTTAATGAGTGAGACTTTTTAGTACAACTTGACATTAGTTTCTGACCTTACTTTTCAGACTTCTGAAAACTTGAACAAGTTGTAATTTTCTAAACAGGGACAACACTTGGTTCTACTTTTATACTTTTTTTATAATTAGAGATACTACATTTCTAGCACTTAAAAGATGTTCATTACTGTCAAATACATCAGGCTTGCTTTTTTTTTTTTTTGGTACCAGGAATCAAACTCAGACCTTGCATTTATCAGGCAGGCACTTGTGTGGCTGAGCTATATCCCTGGTCCTAGGCTTACATTTTAACCCACAGTCTTTTTTTTTTTTTTTTTTTTGGTACTGGGGATTGAACTCACGATCTTGCGCTTACCAGGCAAGCACTTAAGCCACTGAGCTAAATCCCCAGCCCCAAACCCACAGTCTTCATAGTTTATGATTTTAAAATAAAAGCAACGATTTATAAATCTACATACACCAAGGTGATAGTGACACCAGCAATTGTTTCAAAATTACTGGAAAACACGTCATTTTTTTGATATGAACTTGGCATAAAAGGCAGCAAAGAGGTCTTTATAAGGAGTGTCTGAATGTGACCTGGTCGGTGGTATTCGGCACAGTCGGCGAAACCGTGGAGAACACAGCAGCAGGTTCTGTGCAAGGCCCATAAGACTGGAGCACAGCCAGTAGAAGGCAATTGACTGAGGAGAGAGGGTGTGAATGTTAGTGCCTGTTCCTGCTTCAAGGACGTCAAAACCCAGAGAGAGCCAGTCCCAGGACAGAATTCTGAGAACAAGCCTGGTTTATAAAGACATGCTTTTTAGATCAGCTATTTTGAATCCAACCCTTCACTGAAACACAACTGGCCCTATTTTATTTTATCTGCATCTCTTCAGTTGTAATTGGACTTATTTCTCCCCAAAATGCAGTGAATCTACACTGCTGCACCTTTACATGATGTTTTTTTTCTTGTAGCTGAGATAAAATACCACATCTAAAGTTAAGAGGTTTATTCAGCTGTTTGTAGAGGTTTCAGTCCCAAATCAGCTAGGTCCAAGGCAGGGTGGCAGGGCAGAAAGCAGTTCATAGCAATGTGAGGCAGGAAAGGCAACAAGAGCAAAAAAAGGGGACAAGTCTCTTTCTACCCTGTTCTCTTATCCAGACTGCTGGGACTAGGGTGGTGCTAACCAAGTCAATGGGCTGAGCCAGCAATCACCCAGTCTTAATTCCAGCACCCTTAATCCAAGCAATGAACCATGACTCAACCACACACCACCAGATTCAGGTATCTCCAAAAAAGTCTCACCTAAATCTGCATGAGGCTTTGGGGAGACATAGAGACACAAACCATAACACAGGGTGTTTCATAATACTACCATTAGGTGGAAAGTGCTTTAACAGGCACTGGATGTTATTTCATTAATTCTCAGACATTATGGTATCTATGTCAGAGATGAGGACAGTAACATTTTAAAACAGCATTACAAACGGTATCATGTCCAAATGACAGCCTGATGCCCACAACACACTGCTTCAGATTCCTAAAATTAGCACTGTGAAGTACTTCCGAATTTGCTGGGATAACCTTAACTACTAGTCATCACTTTTATTTTGGTTGCAACAGGGTGTCTCTAAGTAGTTCAGACTAACCTTGAACTCACTATGTAGCCCAAGCTGGCCTGAACTCTTGGCAATTCTCCCACCTCAGCCTCCAAAGTGCTGGACTCATAGGCATGCACCAGCATACCGAGAGACAACTAAATGCTACTTAGTGGTTAGTGTGTTTCTGGTTTTGAGTAAAGATGGAGATGCATCAGAGACAGCTCCTCCCTTCATGGTAAGTTCTAACGAATCTTCAGGATATATGTGACAAACTGCAGCAACTACAAATACCACCATTCCCTTTTCTATTTCTGTGCAAAACTGATTTAGACATAAACAAGGACAACTGCACCATCTCATAACACTGTAAGATTAAATTATATGAACTCATATGGGCCGATACAAAGCTTTGCTTCTTTTTTCAGTGCTAAATTCCTTGGTCCAGGCTACACAGGAAGAAACAGTTCAATGCATCAATTAATCAAACAGGGCAAGTATCACAGTCACAGTATCATGTAAGGTGTTTTGCAAGATTAAATATCACCTGTGGTCAGAGACAGATTAGTTCTCTCAAAATTTCGAAAGGAGTAAAGGATCCAGCATTCAGAGGAAGCTCAACAGACGGGCCCTCCATGCTCAGGACAGAGTGCCAACACATGTGTTACTTACCGAAGGTACAGTTGCAGCCACAGGAACCATCAGCACTGACATGGCACGCACAAAGTACGTGACACACACCTGGAAACGGGTCATCCCAAGTCTTTGTAGAGCAAAAAGCTGAAGCGGTAGAACACACACACAATGATTATTAAATGCATACTAAATCAGACAAACTTTGTAACAGTGAATTTTCTGAAGAGTTTGTACATTTTAATAAAAGAAAAAAACAAATAAAAACAGCTGAGCTGTTGTTCAGTGGTAGACCATTTGCCTAGCACGCGCAAGCCCCTAAATGCAATCCCCAGCAGGGCAGAAACACAAATAGTAAGTAAAAACCAATGAATCTGTATGACTGACTGACTATTCATCATTCAAAAAAACTGAGAGAGACCACACAGTACAGCAGCACATGTCTGTGATTCCAGCCTCAAAAGCTGAGGCAGAAAGATCACTGTGAATTTGAGGCCAGCCTGGGCTGCTTAGTGAGCTCAAGGCAGATGGAATTCCAAAGCCAAAAATTTTTTTGTTTTGTTTTTTGGACAGAGTCTCACTATGTACCCCAGCCTAGTCTCCAACTCAGGGACCCTTCTGCCTCGGCCTCTGGAGTCCTGGGATTCCACCATGCCTGGCAAAAGACCCGAAAGGTTTGTAATCTGGCTGCACAGAGCGAAGGACAGCAGCTGTGATGTGTGAATCAGTTGTTGAGGTCACGACTCCAGAGCCATGCTGGCTGGGGGGGAGGCATCCTCCGCTATTAGTGGCCACAGGACCTCAAGCAAGTTTTACCTTTCTGTGTCACTTTCCTCTCCTTACCACAGGGTAAAAATGTTCCTATATCCCTGCATCTCACAGGGTTGCTCTAAGAATGAGATGAGTTAACACATCTGACTTGCTTTCAGAAATTCCTGGCACACTCTGTCTTGTCATCCGCCACGAGCAGCAGAGAAGAACAGGAGAGCGTGGACTCCACTGCCCAGACCTGAGGCTCACCTGTCCTCTGCCATTCACCCAGAGGGCTGGCCATATCCAGGCTGTGCCTGACGCTGAGACCAGGCTCAGTTCCCCCGAGAAATGTGTCCTTCACCGAGATCTTCAACTCTTTATCATTTTCACTTTCTACATCTAAAAAATATGGTCCACACGAACTAAAGTATGGAATATAATACTGTTTCCAAACAGGACCAACGGAGTTAAGGTCTGTGTGGTTTCAGCTGAGGTAAATAACTTCTAAAATTTCTTCTAGGTCAATGCACAGTAAGTGTGGTCTGAGAACAGTGCTCTATGAAAGTAGAGGTTTGCTCTCCCGGAACTGTTGCTCAAGGTAGCAGGGGTAACGAACGAGCAGGTGGCGACCCAGAAGACACTCTCTACCCATAGATTTGTCTACTTTATTTAGAAAGAAGGTCAGGAAGTTTTGTAAGGTCACTCAGCAACAAAATGGCAAGCAGGTATGGCTGTTCCCTATCCACAAATTCAGACTAATAAACACATTCATAAAATACAACTCTGTTGTGAGAATAAAGCTGGATGGATTAGGCATCTGAATTACTATCTTCAAAGCAAACTGTAAGACTAAGTGCATTATCCAGGGGCAGTGGCGTATACCCTGGGAGGCTGAGGCACAAGGAACGAATATTCCAGCCCAATCCTGGCAATTTAGCAAGTCACATCTTTTCTCAACATGTTAGAAAAGAACTTGGAATTTAGCTCAGTACAAAGGCACTGGGTTCAATTTCCAGGACCAAGGGGGAAAAAGAACAGAAAGGTATTACGATGGAATTTTAGAGTTGAAAGATTCTGGAAGTGTCTTTGGAAGTCAGAGTTCGTTTTTAATTATGAGAATTCCAAACACGGAGTATTTACGGGACTAGCCTAGGTCGGGGCTGATCTGGGATCAGAATCCAAGGAGTGTGAATAATGCCTCAGAGCTATGTCTAACTGAAATATGTGTATCTGAGGCCAGAATAACAGTAACAAAAACAAAAAAACAAAAACCAGGGTTAGGGACCCAGGTCAGTGGGACAGTGTTTGCCTGGCAAGTATGACACCCTAGGTTCAATCCTGAGTACCAAAGCACAGATAAACAAAACATAACCCCACAACAAATTTCATTTCAAACCACTGACCTCTACTATCAGTAAGTTGACGGCACCCACAGAGATGGGCAGAATCCAAGTAGAATCCGACATGGTAAGATCAGGAAACCATAAAACTCCACCTGCAGCTAACTGCTCCTGAACAGAAAAACCTGGTGAAAGTTTTATAAATAAAACAACAGAATTCCTAAAAACAGCACAAGTATAAAAAACGTAAGCAATTCCTGTAAAGCACCCCTCACAATGATGATCTGCACTGGGTTTATTCAGGTTATTTTCCCTCACATAAATGCCTACCTCACCACCCCTAAAAAAACCATGAGGTGTTTTTCCCAACATAGACGATCTGTTTACACTGAAGATTTTAAATTCTATTCCCTTTTTTAGCATATGTGCTGCCCAACAAACAAAAATTCTACACTTTGTTTTTGTACCGAGGATCAAACTTAAGACCTCACACTTGCCAGGCAGGCACTGTGCCACTAAGCTGTATCCCCAGCCCTACACTTTGAAAGGAAGACAGTAATTATAGAAACTATGAAGCCAGCCATGGTGGCATACCTATCATCCTAGCCGCTAGGAGGCTGAGGCAGGAGGATTGCCCTGAGTTCAAGACCAGCCTGGGCTACACAGTGAGAACCTGTCTCAAAAAAAAAAGAAACTGATTTTTTTCTTCCCTAGAGTGCAACAATGTTGGAGATCTCCTTTTGGAGAAGAGGACTTCTATAATAGTTACCTTCTGAATGTGCAACACCTGTACTCAAATTCCGGAGGGCAACAGACATGAAGATCCACATTGGAAGTTGAATCCAGACCAATACAGTGGCTTTGAAAGGGTGACAGTTATCCCGAACATACAGCTCTGAAACAAGCCTCCTCATATTCTTTAGATAAATAAGCCTACCGTGAAAGAGGAAAAAAGGGAAATAAAAAATTTCATTTAACTTCTGGCAGTGCTTCATCCCCACAGCACAAACACACCATGCTGGCCAGTTAGGTTTCAGTGGGGGAAATATCACCATGACCACCCTAGGACCACAGTCAAAGACATTAGGTGCAAGCATACTGCGCTCTGATCTCTGCACACCAGCCAAACTCCAGCAACAGATGTGTTCACATATCTCTTGTAGCAATGTGTTTCTGTCCTGGACCACACACCAGTGTGGATGCTCCTGGACCATCAAAAGGGCCTACCCTGTCCAATCCACTCTCACAATGATCCAATCTGTGTTCCCTATCAGTTACTTCTACGCTTGTCTTTAGTCTCAAGGGTCAAACGTTCAGTCTTACTTTTAACTGTCTTAGATCACCATTCTGTACAAAGCAAGCAGGCAATCACCCATAGTTTTGCTGAATTTAACCCAGTTTGAGTGTACTGAATTAAGACACACTAACAGACTCTCCCTTCTTCCCATTACGACCTGTTACATCTCTAGACAGTTGCATATTCTGGTCTTGAGGGAATTTAGATCAATGGATCAGCCCTCCACATCAGCACACCTCTGGAAGTACCCAACCTAACAAACTGTTTGACCTTTAAGACGACTGCCAAACAGGCAAGAGGTCCCAAATGTACCTCCCTTGAGGGCTGCAGCCTGGGTAAAAATGCATATAGATACCTTTGTAGCTTCATTCAGCACTTAATTCACCCTGGTAATCACTGGATTACAAGTCTTTCCTTCAGTGGGCTGAAGTCCCTCAAGTATAGGAACAGTGGGTCTGGAAGTCTCAGCAGTTATAGGGCTTAGGTAGAATGCTCACTTGAACTCAAAAGTTTGAGACTGCTGGACTAATCCTAGTACTCAGGAGCCTGAGGCAGGAGAATCAACATGAGTTTGAGGCCAGCCTGTGCTACAGTGAGTTCAAGGCCAGTCTGTACTACAAGGCTAGACTCTGTCTCAAAAAAAAAAAAGTTTGAGACTAGCCTAGGCAACTGAGCTAGATGCAATCTCGAACAAGGGCATGGT
This sequence comes from Dolichotis patagonum, assembly GCA_004027295.1. Classification (NCBI taxonomy): domain Eukaryota; kingdom Metazoa; phylum Chordata; class Mammalia; order Rodentia; family Caviidae; genus Dolichotis; species Dolichotis patagonum. Next base: position 19,558 of record PVJX010018015.1, read on the forward strand.
GGCACATGCCTATAACCTCAGCTACTCCAAAGAGGCTGAGGCAGGATAATTACAAATTTGAAGCCAAACTAAGCAACATAGTGAGACTTGTCTCAAAATTAAAATTCTCTAGAGTTGGAGATATCTTTCAGCAGAATATTTGCCTAGTATGCAAAAGGCACTGATTTCAAAGCCCAATACCACAAAAACAACAGGAACAAGTTCTTACTTTTCTGTTTCTTTACTTCTGTTTCTTACTTCTGTTTCTTTTCTTTTAGTCCAATATGTAAAACTATCATACTTCAGCGGCATCATATGCAATGAAAGGATGAAGGAACTAATTTCTTGCTAAATCTACAATATACAGAACATCTCCATTTATTTAGATTTTTTGGTTTTTTTTTTTGTTTTTTTTTTTAGGTACCAAGGATCAAACTCAGGACCTCACACTTGCCAGGAAGGTACTTGTGTCAATGAGCTATATCCCTGGCCCAATATCTCCATTTATGCATAAAACTATTTACCTGGCAATTCTTTTGGACCAGCCCAACTGACGAGCACAAACGGCAACTTCTTGGTTAAGATGCTTGGCAATTTTTTTTATCTCTGGTTGCAAATTTTCCACCTAGCTAAAGAAAAAGAAGTTATGAGAACATAAAGGATCTTTATTCCCAACCACACATAATTTTACACTCTATTCTCTCAACTCACTTAAAAATATAGCTTACTTATCAAGAAACTCTATAAACTGGGTGTGATGACATTCGCCTGTGATTCCAGCACTAGGCCGACGCAGGATTCATATATATATATATATATATATATATATATACATATATATGTATATATATATGTATATATATATATATGAGACACCACCCATTTCCTGGAGTTATACAGGATCAAATAAAAGTTGCACTCGAGGGTTTACTGCTCTCTCCCTAATTTCTCAGTACAGTAAATGGAGAAAATAACACTATTAACATGTTTTAATATTCTGTGATGAGCACCACACCAAACATGAACTTCATTTTTTTCCTCTCTGGTGCTAATTCTCTGTCTTCATGCTGCTATTGGAGTTCCTTCCTGTTTTATTCTTTTAAAATGACAATGGCCTTAAAAACATGAACGCCACTATTTGAAATCCCACATTTGAAAAACACCTTCATTGTCCTGTTTTCAAATCATTCTAACCTTTGCTATCCACTGTACTCGAATTTGGTAAAGTAGACAAGAAAGTATTGTCACATTCAATCCACAGAAAAAGAAAAGCACCCCCATCCCATTAAATAGGCGGGTAATGCACGCCTGTCATCCCAGTATTCGGGAGCCTGAAGCAGGAGGATCGCCGCAAGTTCGAGGCCAGCCTGGGCTACATAAAGTGCCCCTATCTCAAAAAAGAAAAAAAAATCTGGTTTGTAAACTGCTAGCTACGTTTTGCTTGGCAAGACGGGACTCTCGCTCAATTCCACGGTGCTGGCCTCGGTATGGCGCCCGCCAGAGTCCGCGCTAACCTTGGCTAGGACGCGGCGCTGCTGGGCGGCCAAGGGCAGCGTGAGGAGGCCGCGCAGGCCGGCGGCGGCGAGGGCGATGCTTCCCCACCAGGGCAGGCCAGCGGCGTGCATGCCCAGCAGCGCCTCCTCCGCCGCGCGCACCGGCGCCGATGCGGCTAACGCGTCGTACCAGCCACCTGGGCCCACCACGGGGCCTGCGGCCGCCGCCCACAACGGGAGCGCGGGGACCCGGGCCCAGGTCTGCAGGCCGGGTAGCGGCCGCCACCACCGACAGCAAAAGCTGAACAGCATGTTCACGGGACTCCGCGCCTATTGCCGCGCGCATGCGCCCGCGGCCTTTTGTAGAGCGCGCGCGCGCCAGCGCCCGAAAGAGTCCCGGAAGTCTGCGGCGCGCTGGCGATGACGACAGAGGCAGGGAAGCCCCGCCTTCCGCACGCGCCTTGAAGCCTCGCGGGAAGTGCCTCGCAGCTGGGCAAAGCGCCGCCTGGTGTGCGCTCCGCCAGCTGCAGCCCGTCCGGCAGTTCGCAGTCTCCTTGAGCTTGTGTATTTCATTGTAAATGGAGTAGGGGCCTCACAGGATGGGCCGGCACGGTGACGCACGCCCGGGAGGCAGGAGGGTCGTCCGGCTGGCTCAAAAAACGAGACAGGCTAGTCCTGGTGGTGCTGCCCGGCCCCGCAGCCACCGCTCGGTCTGGTGCCGACTCCGGCACCTCGGCAGAGGACGCGCAGACCCACTCCCACGGCGGCTTCAGGTGGCGGGGACGGGCGGAGCGCTGCGCCCTCCTCGCCCCCGCGCATGCGCTACCGCTCTACGCCAGCTCACGGTGCTTCCCTGTAAAGACGGACCCTGCACTGTCTCATCCAGTTCTTCGTTGATGCAAAAAGGACGTGGAATACTTTCCATTGGCGAGCCATTTCTAAAGGAACCAGCCAGTTAACAGTTCAGTCCCCAGGCGCCAAACGCAAAAACCCAGATTTGCACCTTCCTTTTAAAATTATATAAACACCATATATATGCTATAGAAAAATTTTACCTGAAAGAAATAACCTATCAATTTAATATGTATTGAGTTTTTTAAAAAAAACCAGCGGGGGTGGCGCTCACCTGTGACCCCAGCAGGAGGCCGAGACGGATTTCCAGGAGTTGAGGCTACCTAGTTCAAGATAAACCTGAATTGCATAGTGAAACTCTGTCTCAGAAAACAATTGCTATTGTCTACCGATTTAAAGCGGAAAGGAATTCAATTTTAAACGTAAATTTCTGTGCCTAACGGTATATGAAGTGAGGGGCCAAGGATTTAGCTCAGTGGCACAAGCGCCTGCCTGGCAAGCCCAAGGGCATGAGTTCCATTTCCTGGTACCAAAGGAAAACAAACAACCTGTTATACAGTGAATTCTACGCTTCTGCATTCTCTAAAAGATTTGGCCCTTTTCAAGTAACGTTTAGCTTAGACCACTGATGGTGAGCATTTCAGAGCTTTCAATAACAACCCTCCGAGGCATGCGTGCATAGGTTAGCCACCACTGGCCTAGCCTCTTAACTTGTTAATATCCTATAGAAAGTTGTTTAAAAACAGAAACAGGAATGGTGGCATCTGCCTGTAATTCCAATACTCAGGAGGCTGAGGCAAAAGGATCATGTGAATGAAAGGCCAGAGAGGGCCACATACTTAGTTCAAGACCAACCTACAGCTAAAAACAAAAGCCCCCAAATTAAATATCCGTATTTCCGGTTCTGGTTGTAGGTCACTGGTACAGCGCTTGCATGCTAAGCATACACAAGACCCTGAGCTCAACCCCTGCAACTGCAGAAATAAAACATTAATTCATTTTTAGGGTTAAACCAAAATAAAATTTTTGCAAGGTATCTTTGAAGTCCACATTTATATACTCATTGCTCATAAAACTAAGTTTTCGAGCTCTTTTTGAAATCCCAAACATTTCATTCTGTGCAGCTGTCATCAGCTAAGCCTGGGCCTCCCCAATTAGGGTGCATCCACCCACTGTTCACCTTTGTCACTGACTGCACTCACGTGTTACACTGCCTGCCATTCAGAAAGGTATCCTAAGTTTCAACGTGTGTGACCTCAGATGCAATGACCTAAAATGTGTAAAACTTTCGCTGCTTTCACACATAGGGAGATACATATATATAATTTTTTTTTTTCTGGGAGACAGTTTTGCTATGTAGCCCAGGCTAGCCTCAAACTATGATCTTCCTGCCTCAGCCTCTCAAGTGCTGGGATAACAGGCATGCACCATCACACCTGGTGTGGGTATAAACACATTGATATCTAAGTGTTAGATAACATCGGAAGTATTTGTAAATTAAAGCACAGTACAAAAGTGCTACCGTGAATGTCTATGTACTGGTCATCCAACACTGAGATCTTGTATTTTTTGAGTTGCACAGTACAATATAAAATGCTCACATAAATATTTGAGCAAATAGAAATCATTTTCAACCCTAATAGTTTCCAGATGAACTAGTGTAACACGAAACTTTTTTTTTGAGACAGGTTCTCAGTATGTAGCCCAGACTACCCTTGAATTCACAGTGATCCTCCAGTCTCAGCCTCTCAGTGCTGGGGTAACACATATGCCACATGGCTGTTTTAAATAATTTAAATAATTAGAAATGCTGATCTTTTAAAACTTTTGTTTAAAAGATCATGTTTTAAAAGATCTTTTAAAACAAAAGTTTTAAAAGATCAGTATTTGTAATTAGTTTTTCTTTTAGTTACACCACAAACCGAGTTCCTTACAAACAGCAACATATGAACAGTTCTCGATGGTTCATCTTACAATTTTTCTTTTTAAAATGGTGTGAAATTATCACCTGAAGTATTCCTTGGCTAGTAGCAAGCCACATCTCCCAGCTGGCTCCAAGTACCCTGGCTGAGTAGTAAAGCACACCTAGGTCCTAGGCCCCAAACCCAGCACAAAACAAACCCTCTCTCCTAATGAGGCTGTAGTGTTGCTGAACGACAACGTTTGGTAGATGTATTAAATGCCGTTTTTGTCTTGTGTGTGTGGTACTTAGGATTGAACTCTCAGCCCTGGCACTGAGCTACAGCCTCAGTCTTTTTTTTATTGTTGTTCTGTTCTGTTTTGTTTTGTCGTTTGAAACAGTCTCTCCTTAAGAGACAAAATTATGCAGGCATCCAGAAGTGCTGGTATTACAGACATACACCACGCTTGGCTCTTAAGAGGCATTTTTCAATTTAGGCTATTTATTGGGATGTAGTGTTATAAATTAAGAATTTGGATTGCATTTCCTTTCTGTAGTCTCTGAAATTGTTAACCATCATGATGATGTTGAACACAGGCATGAAGTTTGCAGAGAACTAAATGTGCTCTCAAAATTTGTATGTTAAACCAGGTGTGGTGCACACCTATAATCCCAGCACTCAGGATACCAAGGCAGGAGGATCACTGTAAATTTGAGGTCAGCCTGGGTTACACAGTGAGTTCAAGGCCAACCTGAACTACATAGCAAGACCCTGTCTCAAAAAACAAACAACAAAAATTGTATGCTGAAGCCCTAATCCCCAGAGTCATAGTATTTAGATCAAGCTTTAGGAGGTATTCAGATTATGAGGGTGGAGCCCCCAGGAATTGGACTAGTGTCCTTATAACAGAAGACAAAAGAGATGAATCTGCCCTATGTGAAGAAACAGAAAAGCACCTGGAAACCAGGACAGTGGCTCTCATCGGGTACTGAAAAGGCAAGAATGCTAATGCTAGACATGATAGCTTTCAGAAACATGAGAAATCAACTTGCTGGAGTCATCTAGTCAGTTGTATTTTTGTTAAAGCAGACTGAACTAAAGTGCTCAAAATTTCAATACATATTATATAATTTTAGATTTTACATTTCCCAAACCTGCCTTCTAAAATGTTTGTAAAAAGTTAAAAAAAAAAAAAAAAGCTACCCTGGTGTAGTGGCACATGCCTGTAATCCCAGCACTTGAAAGGCTAAGGCAAGAGGATCACTGTTAATTTCAAGGCCAGCCTGGACTGCACAGACCTTAGCTCAAAACAAAAAAACCTTGTAATTTTATGAGCAATTGTTAAAGGGGGTTCTCTGAATCAGATTTTTTTATTTATTTATTATTTTTGGAGACAGGATCTTGATGTGTAGCTAAGGATGAGCTTGAACTCAGTATGTATCCCATGCTGGCCTTGAGCGCACAGCAATCCTACCTCAACTTCCCAGGTCCTGGGATTACAGGCATGTGCCACCAAGCCTAGCCATCTTTTTCTGTTTTTTTTAACGCACTGTTTTTCAAACCTAAGTTACTTAGTACAGAATTAACTCTTTCCCTTTATATTGAAAAGCATCCTCTTATGTCATCTTTCTTGCTGGTTTTCAAGTACTGAACATGCAAAGTTTGCTTTTTTAAAGCATAAACTTATTTTGAGCTACAAGTCTAACATGAAACGTCTGACAACACTCATCATGTTATAAAGGAATTGCATCAGAACTTCTGTATTCACTTACCCAAATTCGAGTGATAGCACTTTCGAAATCCAGATATGCAATCTAAGTACTGGCATTAAATCACTAACAATGCACTTGTCTTCAATTCCACACACCTGAGTTAATCAATAGTTGTACTTTGTGTACGAAAGTGTTTATCACTGAGATACGTATTTCAGGAGCATACAGAATTTACCAAGTATAACCTAAATAGACCAAACATAAATTGTGACTCTGAAATTTCTTACGTAAGAAAGAGTTTCAGCATATTTTGATGATCTGTAATACTAGATGTGTGTGAAAGAGTGTTTATCAGGAATATTAAAGTGAAAATAGATTGAATCAATTAGAGGATCTTGAATCAATTAGTTTTACTTTCTTGAGTTTCTCAGTTTTGTCTAACCTTCCTGTTTTAAAAGAGAATACATGGCACATGCCTGTAATCCCAGCATTTGGGAGGCTGAGGCAGGAGAATCACTATGAGTTAAAGGCCAGCCTGGGCTAAATAAGAGCAAGTTCAAGGCCAAGCTACACTATGTAGTGAGACCCTATTTCAAAAAGAACAAAACACAAAGAAACATAACCCTAAAAGAAAATACAGTGTTGGAAAATAATTTTTATAAGTAACTTGAGGCAAAAGACAAAATACTATTTTTTGTTACTGATAAAATAGCATTAACATTCTGTATAGCTTCTGTTTCCCTAGAGAACAAAAATGAGTATTATAAAAAATTTTTTCCTTTACAAATAAAATAAAAATGATATTACTTTACAGTAATGGAAAATAGGAGAACTTTCAAACTAGTCGTGTTACAGTTGTGTTATGTGGTTCTGGCTGGCCTTAAGCATGTAGACCCTCCAGCCTCAGCCTGGGATGACAAACTTGTGCCACCATACCTGGCTCGGGTATGTTTAAATGTATGTTAAGAAGACATGAAATGGGGATTTGCTGGAAATGGTAAACAAATCGTCTCAAATGTTGGTATAATCACTGGCATTTGATAATCACTGGGATACTATTTTGGGATTTAAGGTATGAACTAACCCAAGTGTTATTTCTCAGAATTAAATGACTTCTTAAAAGACTGACAGTAAATAAACACATCGTATCATCTTTCATCTGTCATCTGTGTGTGTGTGTGTGTGTGTGTGTTCACATTCTTTCAAAAGGGGGGAAAAGACCTGCATGGTCTCAAAAATTATATTTTTTATTGTTTAAAAATGCACTGAATTACATCTGAAATATAAAAAATGTATTTGAAAAATGTTCCTAGGACACACTTCTAAAACCACGATACTGTATTTCACAAGCCTGAAACCAAAATGTAAATGTGGAGCATTCCAACCTACATTCCCTGCCCAGAGGTGCTCTCCCACTTCTCTCCCTCAGCTCACGTTAAGAAATTCTGCTTAGTGAAACATCACAACTCCTGTTGCAGTAAATGTTAAGTAATATTTGTTCTTCAGAAGAATTATCAAGTAGAAATGAACCTAGTTAACATAAAAACAAATAAAAAATAAACAATAGTGGCAAGAATAAACTATTCTGTTAAGTAATATTACATGCCTTTCTTAGTAAAGTGCTGTAATTATATTCAGTTGTAGGAAATATTTTAATTTTTGGAATATTAATCATAGGTGGAAAGATGAATTTATATATTGTTAAGATTACCTTCTAAATTATAAGTCATAAATGTGTACTGTTTACCAACTTTTGGTATTTGTGAAACCATATATTGGAGGCTTTTGCAAGCTGCCAGAGGCAAGAAAACATTTCATGTACTTGAATAGCCAAGGAAACATACTAAAACTGTCAATTCTAAATGAATTATCTAAGTTTTAGTTAATGCCTATTTTTCACCAGTATGGAATTTAAGTCTAACTTAAAAAAAAAAAAAAGAAAAGAAAAAAGATTAATTGATATATACACGATTTCACTGTTATGTTTACTTTCTTTTACATTTCAACCAGATAATTTATTTTTCCACAGGAGCCAGGGTAGGGCACAAATTCTTAGATACATTACTGTTTTATTATTTCAAGTGAACGGACTATATAAATCCCAATGAATAAAATGGAGATTTATATTGCAATTGTGTATTCATGTATCTACCATAATTGCTGTAATGACAATACAAACTTTATTACTTGGCCCAAGGTAGCTGTTGATCCTTTCCACTAATAAAATACAAGTACGGAGAGCATGAAGCCTTCTGAATTGGAAAAAGAAAAAAAAAAAGGAAAAAAGAAAAGAAAAGTACTCTCACTGAATTACTGAAAACTGAAATCTTATGTTGACTCTTAATGACTATAAAGCCAATGTTAAGAATCAGTATTATCCAATATAAAATACTACACTCAACTGTTTAATAATAAACAGGGTATTAATAGCGTGTATATGCTGAGTGGGAATAGCAGTGTCTGTTTACAGTTTCAGAAAGTACATATGTTATGGTCTGAAGAAGCTACTGGTGATGAAGACACTGCATCTCCTTGGAGCAACCATTACATGAACATCTTTATAGTTTTCTCAGCTAAAGAATTTTATACTGGTATTACAGTACAAAGTAAGGAGCAAAGAAAGCAAAGAGAGAAAGAAGTGTGTATTCTAAAAGGGTGAAAAGGTAATAAAAGGACAGGAAAAGTAAGAAATTTCCTCTGTATGTGCCTTGCTACAAACAGATCAGAGTGAGAGTGAGCTGGTGTTTTAAGTCAATATAAGGAACAAGCACTGGTAATAATTAGCCCATCATACTTTATACTTAAATTACACAAGTAGAAAAGTGATGCTTATTAATAGTTTAATGTATGAAGGAAACATCCAGATTTCTGAATATGAAGGTACATATCTCACATTAATTTAAGTCTACATAAAGTAGAGCCTCTATACTGACATATTGAAATTTACTTTCTGCTTAGCCTTTTCTGTTATGTAAACAATTGTACATTTATTTGCCATTCTAAAACCTCAGGATCAAGTTTACATAATTTTGCTAAATTTCCGTGTTTGCTCAGAAGCAGTTTACAGTACTAAAACCAACCAGCCAAAGAACAGCTTCAACAGAAAGTTATGTCCAAAGGGGAGAAGGAAAGAAAAAAAGAAAAATGATAAGAAAAAATGCTAACTAAGGTAAAATGACTGATGATGGGGAATGGGCAGTCACAAATGTTCACAGAAAATAGGTCAGTTAGTAAGTTCTTCTGCAAAAAGCCTACACACTTCAGTCAAGCACATCAGTAGAATGATTTGGGAGCATAATTGTTTTTCTGGCCACTTGTGATCTCCTCTGAATGAAAAGGAATCTGCAGGCTAACAAGCTCATCCTCATCAGCCCAGCTGGTTCATATGCACACTGTTCATGTGAGGTGCCCAGGGTCCAGTCCACACCTAGGAATATATAGAACATGCATCTTATTAAATATATATTTGATTAAAACTCAACTAACGAACTGCTCTTAGTATCTAAACAAAATCATAAAACAGCTCAAAATAACTCAATTTGTAACCTACTAGCAAATAAAACAATGTTAAACCACTTTTTCCCTTTTTTAAATTTTGTTTCGTAGTGTTAGAAATCAAACCCAGCACCTTCTACATGTAGACAAGTGCTCTCCACTAAGTAGTGTACACCCTCACAATTTGCCGTTTTCATAGGGTTCTTCTGACTCCTTGGGCAGGATCTATTTTATCATCATCTTTTTAAAAAAGTGTATATACAGATTTATGGTTGAGGAAGAAGAATGAGTCAGATACAAAACACGCATTAATATAAGCTGAAATATACAACTATATAACCATTTCTATAAATTTTCAGTTAATTACATAGTTTTGACATTTACAGTACTGTTAACAAGCAACCTTTGAAGAGCCTCTTTTGTAGCACCACTAAATTTTGATTTCAGCCAGGCATGGTGGTGCACACTTGTAATCCCAGCATTCAGGAGGCTGAGGCAAAAAGATCGCTGTGAGTGCAAGGCTAGCCTGAACTACACAGCAAGATGCTGTCTCAACAAAACAAAACAAAACAAAACAATCAAACCCCACTGTCAGTGCAAAATTGTTTTATTTGAAAATCATTTTGTGCGTTAAAATCTTTTACCTACCATTTGCTACCCAACAGTATACATAATAACCTTACATAGTTTTAGCCTCAAACCACTATCTTTTGTACCATTTTCCATACACTTCTATTACATTTCAGTTATATTAAATCTTCCTCACTTTCGTCGACTGGCCATACTCTCCATACTCTCTTATTATCTATTCACCTGTATTTTATTTCATAAAATTGAGTGTTTATTTGCTGGATAATTAGTCTTACCGTTTGAGGACCATTATTTTCTGTGGAACTGGAAACCATCTTTATCAGTGAGTTCCAAGAGGGGTCTGCAGCATGAGGGCCATTGAATATGGGTCCTCCAGGCCCGTCAGGGATAGGCGCCACTGGAGGGATCATTGCATTCCCATACACAGAGAACGGCATACCCTAATAGGAGGAGAAATAACATTCAAGTTACTATTCACTTCTGTCAACAAAATCAACATCCTTAAAACAGATATTTAAAGAAAAATAAAAAAGTAACCAAAATCAGAAAACAAAACAAACTGATATTTAGCCAGGCAAGGTGGCAGGTGACTATATTCCTAGCACTCTGAAGACTAGGCAGGAGGTCAACCTGGATTAACTAGTGAGACCCTGTCTCAAAACAAAAAGAACATACAAAACCCAGCAACAATAAATCTGATAAACTTAAATCTTTTTTGAGAATGTGTACATTATCTAGGAAATTAAAAAATTATTTTTGTATTGCTTATTTTAACATTACATTATTAAGCCTACTAGCTTCAAAATATGTCATAACAGTTCTCTGAGATAAAATCAAGACTTACAAATTATATATACTTCAGCCAGAAGCCAGAGTTTGACTTCTATTTGCAGCCAAGCCCCTGCACCATTTCACACATGCTCATCTGTGGGGAAGTGAAAGTTCATAGGAAGAAAAACATTTTGAAATAATGACGATGCTTATTCAAATCACCATTACCCCAACTTTAGGAAAGTCCATATATCCTGCAGGAACATGCTGATGGAATGTACCAGAAGGAGTTACGATTCCTGTACTATCTCTCTCCATGGCTTGATGCTGTGAAAACACTCCTGGATCAGACATTGGCCTGTGAATCATAGGATTTCCCATCCCAGGGTTACACCAGTCTACTTTGTCTAAGGGAAAAGAAAGGCAGAGACAAAAATCTGTAATACTCTTCTTTTTAAAGCAAAGAATTGGTAATACTTTAATAAACAAAAATTTTATATCTAAAATTTCCAAGTTAAACTGTGAATACTTTTAAAATACCATGCATATATTTACACAGTAGTATTTCCTTGTTTGCAGGTAGTAATATAACACAGCCTAATGAAATATCCTAACCACTTAGTGTTATAAAACAAATTTAAAACCTAAAAAACTCAAAAATATATTAATAGTTAATATAATAAAATAGAAAATTATCATATCTGCCCTAGCCTGTTTTCCACAAGCAATGATACATGCAACACAAGAAATCACGTGGGAACAGAACTCCACAAACAGTGATTAAATAGCACAAGGGACAAGGACAGAGGCCTTCTGCCATGACTATGAAGGCAATGGTGTTCAGAGCAACACAGTGAAATGCAAACAACACCTGCAGAGCAAGCAGCACATCGTACCTTGACTGCCACCGATCCCTTCAAAGGACCAGATGCCACTGTGCCCTACGGATGTGGACAAATTGCTCCCAATCACAGATGGGGCGGAAGTTCCTGTCTGCCGGATCCGTGCAGAACGTTCAGTCCCAATCGGAACTGGAACTTTCCTGTCCTGAGAGATGCTGCTGGGCTTCTCTGACCCTAAAGGTACTGATGGAGGGGCAGGAGATGGAGCGCGGACCCCAGAGGACACAGACTGTGCAGCAGAATCTGGAGAAGAGACATTTGCACACAGAATACAGGTTACCTGTAGATGTAATTCTAAAAAACCAAATTTTAAATTGTGAAGACATCTTACATACACATTCTCTGAGGAAAATAATGTTTAAGTATACTTTGCATATTAAAATTTGGTTACAGTTCTATGACTTCATGGTAGGATATGAAGATGTCAGTGTTACAAAGCAGTGAATGATTCATATAATAAACTATTAAACTAATTAATGTTTAGATAAGTTATTCCTCGACACTAAAATGTAATACCAGAGTAATGACAAGACAATATTTAAGCTGAAAAAGTACAACAAAAAAATTGAAGTAGGAAAACAAAAAAATCACTGTATGGCCATTTCTAAACTATATTCTTTGCCAACATTTATTTTTGGTTATCTTATGATGAAAAATAAAGGGATTAAGGTATCAGATTTTGAAGGTCTAGGGAAGGGAAAAATAAGTTTATTAAAATGATGCTGTACAAGAACTTAAGTATGCTAAAAAAAATATACTAATAGAAAGCTATGCCTTACCATGATGACAACAATCTAAACTTTTATCAAAACAAGGTACAGATTTTCACAGTCAATTTGACAATGTTGCTGGTTCTGGTGGCATACTCCAGAGCCTGAGGCAGGAAGATCACTGTGAATCTAAGGCTAGCCTGGGCCACACAGTGAGACCCTGTCTCAAAATTTTTAAAAAAAAAATTTTTTTTTGAGACTTAACTACAGATTCAACCTCTTTACACATTATTAAGAAAAAAAGAATAATCAAAATCATGCTTCATGTGAAAAACTCAACTATTAAGTACATTTCACATTAAATAAGGTATTAATGGTGGAGGAACTAAAAGTAAAAATCAAAACTGCTACTTTCAGATCCATGATTCATTCATAACTATTTGACTACTGACCCAGAGGCAAGCATTAATATTTTTCCTACTTATTATTTTTTCATTTTTTTTCAGACAGGGCCTCACTATATAGGTCAGGTTGTCCTTGAACTTGCTAAGCAGCCCAAGCTGTGTTTGAATTTGTTGTCATCTTTCTGCCTCAGTCTCCTGAGTGCTGGGGTCAGAGGTGTGTGCCATTATGCCCAGATTCTACATGATTGTTCATACATTTAGGTTTTCTCTGTGTGTATGTAAACTGATAGAGGTTCCACAATTCTATCTACACACACATACACACACACACACACACAAACACCTGTAACATGAGACCATAGTGTTTCTATGCTTTCCCAAGTATAACAGTGTTTTCCCAAGGTACTTTTTAGGGCATCTGGAAGACAACAAAAGCTCAGTTATGCTATTAGCTACAACACATTTGCTGCTTTGTTTCAGGGTGGTGCTAGAGGGCAAATCCACAGCTTCACATGGGCTAAGCACAGAGTGTGCCACTGAACTCCATCCCACGTGCTGGATGCTTCCTTTCCTTTTCCAGAGATGGAGACTGAACCCCTGGTTTCCAGCATAGAGGCTGGACTAGAAGTCTTCAGACTGTGAGTTTTATGTAACTTTTGATGACTTTTAAAATCATTAAAGAAAAAAAAAAATCATACAGTTGTTAACTGTCGAGGAGAAACTCCATTTATTAGAGCTTGCAGGCCTGTTCCATTAAATTGACCCCACCTCTTGAGCTGTAGTGACTAGAAATTTAAAAGAATGAAAAAAACAAAAGAATGAATATGAAACTATTTTATAAATTATAATTTATTAGGATATTAACATTACTGATGACCAAAAATATGGAACATGAACCAGCAATGATGGCACAGGCCTGTAATTTCAAATACTATGAGGCTGAGGCACTAGGATTACAAGCTCAAGTTCAGCCTGGTGACTTAGATCCTGTCTCAAAATAAAATTCTAAAAAGGGCTGGGGATGTAGCTCAGTGGTAGAACACCTGTTTATCATGCAGGAGGTCTGGGGTTCAATCCTTAGCCATCGTAAAACGAAAACAAACTTGAAAAACCCATAAAACATATAGATATGTTAGCTATAAAAATAAAACAAGGAACTATTCAACTCTAGCAAAAATTAAAATCCAACTCCATAGTTCTACAACCATTAATATTATTAAAATATATTTACTCTTAACCATGTTGTTAAAGCATTATAAATATTTTTAAACTTCATGACTTTTCACCTTAAAACTATACTGCTCTGAGAGGCTTTTCTGGGAAGACGTAGGTGGCAGCAGCACCACTTTTCTTCCTATATTCCCACTCCTTCCTCCCCATAAAAACAAAGCTACTAAATTGGCAATAAAAACCCATGGATAAAATCAGGAACAAAACTAACGCAAAATAGCTGGGTATGGTAGACTACACAATGAGACCCTGTCTCAACAAAACTCAGAGTCTTATATTCTGTATGGAAGGAAACAACACAGAATTCTCAGACCTAGGTACAGAAGAAAAGGAGAACCTCAAAATACTTCAAGGTACTCACTGATTAGAAGGACTTGCAAATCTGAGAACAGCAGGTGAAACTGGAAAGGTCCTGCTTATGCTCTGATGTTTGCAAAAGTCTGAAGAAACTGGAACACTATCTGATGAAGCCTCCTTCCAGGACAAAGTCTTACACACACACAAAAAAAAACCACTGTGGAGTTAGGCACGATGGAGCACCCATAATCCCAGCCCTAGGGAGACTGAGCAAGAAGGATTGCCGTGAATTTCAGACCAGCCTGGGTAAAAGGAAAGGTGACTTTGAAGCCAGCCTGAACTATACAAACAAGATCATGTGTCAAACAATCAAAACCCTTCTGAGAACAGAATAGAAGGCAAGACAACAGAAGCAAAGCAAAAAAAAAAAAAAAAATCTAATGCCAAGCATAGTGAAGACAGAGGTGGGAGAATTAAAAGTTCAAATTCTACCTGGGCAACGTAACAAGACCCTGTCCAAAAATAGACAATTAAAAACATGGCAGAGAACATAGCTCAGTGGTAAGAGTGCCCACTGGTTCAATGCCCAGTCTTGCCAAAGAGAAAAAGAGTGAGGAGAAGAGGAAAAAAGAAGAGCAAAAAAGAAGTAAAAAAGAGAAGTCTAAGTAGATGTTTCGAAGTAGGTAAGTGGGACCACACTAGCCCAGAAAGCTAATGTCCAGGGTTCGATCCCCAGTATAAACACAAAACACAATAAAAAGAGGGAGTGAGGGAAGAGAGGAGGGGGAGAGAACAAGCAGGGAGAGAAAGAGGAAGGATGACAAGTAGGTAAATAGGACAACAAAGCTACAAATTTAATAGTATGGAAAGGTATATTTTTGCATACTTCCAAAAACAACAAAAGAGAATTCTAGAGCCTTTGGCTAGGAAAGATAGCTTGATCAACTTATTCCTGCTAAAAATTCAGAAGAGCCAGGCATCGTGGCACACACCTGTAATCCCAGCACTTGAGAGGCTGAGGCAGGAGGATCACTGTTAAGTTTGAGGCCAGCCTGGGCTACACAGGGAGACCCTGTCTCAAAAACAAAACAAAACAAAACAAAACAAAGCCCCAAAACAAAGCCCCAAAACAGACAAAAACATTTTTCAAAAAAAAAAAAAAAATCGGAAGAACTCATTTTCCCAAACACAAAACAGAACTGCAGCTGAATTATGTATAAGTGAAATGGACCAGAAGAATCCCTATTGAAGACAATGAAAGCATTCAAGAAAGTTATAACCTAAAATAAAATACCAAACTGAAAGATATGACACATGTCAAAGAATAGCATAATTTAGAATTAATGAAATAGGAAGTGATGAAACAATTTGCATTAGATGTGAAGGACTATTTCAGAAATGGCTAAATAAAAATAGAAGGATACAATATGTATGAGAAAAACTATGTATATTTTTTAACTATACACTTAATATCTCTGAAAAACAACTCAGAACAATTAGCATGAAAGGAACAAGCCCTGCTCCTAGCTCCACCCCAGGAGTCTGCCCTAACCTCTGCTCCAGATTCTATTTCCTTTCCCTTTCCTAGGGTTGGTGGTATGGTGGTAAGCTGCCTTCCCTTCCCTTTCCTGTTCCCTTCTAAGACCAAATGCAAAGAAAAATAACTCTTTCTATGCTGTATAAATAAACAGATGAATCCTTCCTGCACGCCTAAGTGAAGAGACTGCCCTCTTCGCTGACTCCCTACCTAAGCAGCCTAGGTCTCCAGATTCCCGGGTCAGAGTCAGTTTTCTCTTCTTCCTGCAGGCCTACTGGCCTAAGCACAGGCATCAGATCTAAGCATGGCCCACTGCAGGTTACACAGGAGCTGGGTCAATCACACTCATACAAGAAGGAGCAGCTGATGAACACAGAAGAGCTAGTGACAATGCACAAAATGAGACAATGAAGCAGCCTAAGTATAAACTACCAAACAGGAAAGATTCACAAGAAACAGATTGTGAATGAGAGGTCATAAATCCCGAGTCAGACAGACACAGAGGAGCAAGAGCTGCCACAAAGTCCTGGATGGCTCTAAAAATGTTCTTACACACACACGCACACACGCACATGCATGCTTGCAGTCCTGGGGACTGAACCCAGGACTTCTGAACCAAGCCATACCCCTCACACCGTTTAAAAATTCAGAGACTGGGGCCAGTGATTTAGCTCAGCGGCATAAATGCTTGCTTGGCAAGTGCGTGGTCCTAAGTTCGATCCCTGGTACCAAAAAAGAAAAAAAAAATTCAGAGACTATCTTGCCAAATGACTAGATTGACTAGGCTGGGCTCGAACTTATGATCCTCCTGCCTCTGCCTCCAGTTAGCAAATATTTTCCTTGTGATTCCTTAGATGGTGCTGCATTCCTTGCCAGGAAAAAGAACCTAATCAAAATATAATTTCATTTCTATATAACTTCTTCAATTAAGGAAAAATAAAGCTAGGTATGCAGGTTAGTAGTACAGTGTTTGCCTAGCATGTGTGAGGTCCTGGGTCCAATCCTCAGTACAAAAAGAAAACAAAAACAAAACTTCTTTAGTGTATGGTGATAGACATGGGTCTAGTTTTAGTCTTCTGCATATGGACAGCCAATTTTTCCAGCACCATTTGTTAAAGAGACTGTCATTCTTCCAGCGAGCATGTTTGGCCCCTTTATCAAAGATAAGGTGGTTGAGTGAGTTTGCAGTTGTGGTTGTATCTTCCAATCTATTCCACTGATCCTCGGGTCTGTTACTATTCCAGTACCATACTGACTTTATCACTGTAGCTTTGTAGTATAATTTTAAGTCAGGGATTGTGATGCCTCCTGCCTTGCCTTTGTTGGTTAGAAATGCCTTTGCTATTCTAGGTCTCTTCTGGTTCCAGATGAATTTTAGGAGTGATTTCTCTAGGTCATGAGGTATGTTAGTGGTATTTTGATTGGGATGGCATTGAATCTGTATAGTAATTTTGGGAGAATGGCCATTTTTACAATGTTTGTTCTTCCTATCCATGAACAGGGGATGTCTTTCCATTTTCTGAGATCCTCTTCGATTTCCTTTTTCAGGGTATTATAAATTTCCCTGTATAGCTCTTTTACTTCTTTCGTGAGATTAATTCCTAAGTATTTCATTTTTTTGGATGCTAGTGTAAAGGGTGTAGTTTCTCTTATTGCTATCTCAGTACTTTTGTTGTTAGTGTATAGAAATGCTATTGATTTTTGTGTATTGACTTTGTATCCGGCTACCTTGCTGAATTTGTTAATTATATGTAGGAGTCTTTCAATAGAGTTTTGGGGGTCTTCTATGTAAAGTATCATGTCATCTGCAAATAATGATAATTTAACTTCCTCTTTTCCTATCTTTACTCCTTTTAT
>PVJX010018016.1:8558-37401 GCA_004027295.1 Dolichotis patagonum
GACAGACTTAAAAAAAATATACATCACATACTGTGAAAATGAAAGAGAAAGTGTTCAAAAGGAAAGAACAACTAAGATAGGGGAAAGGAGAAAAGAAAGAAGGGAAAAGATTATATATAGACATATGTATAATATATACATGTGTACATGTAAATATATGCAAAATAGATAACTATACTAATTTCTGTTCATCAAAAAGATTGTGCTTTCATTGATCATTTTTTCATGCCTAAATCTTGTAATCTTTCAATTACTTTCAAGATAACAATATGCATCTTTACCTCAATGTGATAAAGGCCATCTATGACAAACCAACAGCCAGCATCATATTAAATGGCCAAAACTTGAAAGCCTTTACCTTAAAATCAGGCACAAGACAAGCATGTCCATTATCACTGCTCCTATTCAGCATAGTACTGGAAATACTAACTAGCCAGAGCAATTAGACAAGAGAGAAAAATAAAAGGAGTAAGGATAGGAAAAGAGAAAGTTAAATTATCATTATTTACAGATGACATGATATTCTACATAGTAGACCCCCAAAACTCCATTGAAAGACTCCTAGGTATAATAAATAAATTCAATAATGTAGGTGGATACAAAGTCAACACTCAAAAATCAATAGCATTCCTATACAATAACAAGAAACTCACTGAGAAATAAGAGAAGCCACATCCTTCACAATAGCATCCCCAAAAATGAAATACTTAGGAATTAATCTCACGAAAGAAGTAAAAGAGCTATACAGGGAAAATTATAATACCCTGAAAAAGGAAATCAAAGTGGACCTCAGAAAATGGAAAGACATCCCTTGTTCATGGATAGGAAGAATAAACATTGTGAAAATGGCCATTCTCCCAAAATTATTATACATATTCAATGCAATCCCAATCAAAATACCACTAACACAACTCATAGATCTAGAGAAATCACTCCTAAAATTCATCTGGAACCAGAAGAGACCTAGAATAGCAAAGGCAATTCTAAGCAGCAAAGGCAGGGCAGGAGGCATCACAATCCCTGACTTGAAGTTATACTACAAAGCTACTGTAATAAAATCAACATGGTACTGGAATAAAATCAGACCTGAAGATCAGTGGAATAGATTAGAAGATACAACTACAACTACAAACACGCTCAGCCACCTTATGTTTGATAAAGGGGTCAAACAGGTTCACTGTAAGAACAATAGTCTCTTTAATAAATGGTGCTGGAAAAATTGGCTCTCCATATGCCGAAAACGAAAACTAGACCCGTGCCTATCACCATGTACTAAACTAAAGTCTAAATGGATCAAAGATCTAAATATTAAAACAGAAACACTGAATCTGTTGGAAAAAGTAGGTAAAAATCTTGAAGACATAGGGGTAGGTAGAGAATTCATGAACAAGAATGAAACCGCATGGGAAATACCTCCCAGAATCAACAACTGGGATTGCGTCTTTTTTTTTTCCCCACTTTTTTTTAAATTTTTTTTTTTTTGTACTGGGGATCAAACTCATGACCTCATGCTTGCCAGGCAGGCGCTTAAGCCACTGAGCTAAATCCCCAGGCCCCGGGATTGCATCTTATTAAAGAGTTTCTGCATGTCCAAAGAAATCTCCAGCATAGTGAAAAGAAAACCCACAAATTGGGAAAAATCTTAGTGAACTATCCCTCAGACAAAGGAATTCTGTCTAGAACATATAAAGAAGTAAAAAAACATCAAACCCCCTAAATTAGACCCAATCCAAAAATGGGCATCCAAGATGATTATATAGTTCTCAGATGAATGGCAAAATAAATACATGAAATACAAATGGCAAATAAATACATGAAAAAATGTTCAGCATCATTAGTCATAAGGGAAACACAAATTAAAAGCACACTGAGATTCTATCTCACTCCAGAAAGAATGGCCAGGATAAAAAAAACTATCAACAACAAATGCTGGAAAGGCTGGGGGGAAAAAGGAACTCTTCTGCACTGTTGGTGGGAGTATAGACTGGTGCAACCACTGTGGAGGTTAATCTGGAGATTCCTCAAAAAGCTGGGTTTGGAGGTCCCATTTGACCCAGCTATTCCACTTCTGGGCATATTCCCAGAAGAACTGAAAACATCATACCACAGTCATATATGTGCACCGATGTTTATGGCAGCACAATTTGTAATAGCCAGATCTTGGAAACAATCTAAGTGCCCATCAACTGAGGAATGGATAAAAAAGATGTGGTATTTTTATACAATGCAATTACTACTCAGCTATAAAGAATAATGACATTGAGTTATTTATAAATAAATGGATGCAACTTGAGGCCATACTCATAAGTGAAATAAACCAAACTCACATGTAAAAATATCGTATATTCTCCCTAGTGTAAGAAATGGTAAGAATACGTAAGATTTTATGGCAATCATGGTTCCTTCTTGTCTTAGTTACTTTTTATTCGTCGCTGAGACAAAATACCTGATGCCCAAAGTTGGGAAAGGAAAGGTTTATTTCTTACAGTTTTTGGAGGTTTCAGTCCATACTCAGTTGGCTCCAAGGCAGAGTGGCATGGCGGGGCCACAGTTCATAGCAGCTGCAAAGTGCAAGCGGAAACCGGCAACAGAAAGACACACCTTCTTCCTGCCATTACATCACATCCTGGCTCCACCCCTAGGGGGGAGTGTAGCACTGACACCACCAATCTAAGCACTAGACAATGAACCAATCACAAATGCATGATGCAAATACATGAGGCCTGGGGGCCACCAACATAAACCATGACAGTTCCCCATTACATTGCTTTGAAGTCTTATAATGTTTTCATTCACTGGTTGGAGTGGTTTTATTCTGTTTTGTTTGATTTTATTATGTGTGATGGTATGAACAGCTATTTTGAAGAAAACAAGACATTATGGCAGCTGATTTAGTAATAACTTGCTTTGAAGTCCTACCATGCTTTTGTTCTTCTATTTCCATTGGTTCTATCATGTTGTGTCTTATTGGATTTTAATATGTGTGATAGTAAAAACAATCTTTTTATGGAAAATGAGATATGATAGCCATTGTTCATTTTCTGTTATTTGGTTTTGAATGTCCTGTAATACTTTCATTCTTTTGAATAGTTTCATACTATTTTTTTATGTTTGATATTATTGTGTGTGAAGGTATGCTCAACTGTTTCAAAGAAAAGAGACACTATGGTAGCTACTGTTGATATCCGGCTGTCTTGTTGTGAAGTGCTGTGTTGCTTACAATGCTCTGTTCTGATTTGCTTTGTTCTGTCCTCTTGTTTTATTCTCTTTAAAATAAGATTTTAAAAAAAGATAACAATATACAATATTCTAACAAATGTTAATTTCCTAAAAATTCTAAAAAATACGTAAAAATCAATTATATTTCTACACAATAGTAGTAAATATCCTGAAAATAAGAACACAGTCCATTAACAGCACTAAAATGATAGAGTATGTTTAACAAAACAAGACAGCTACATTGAAAACCATAAAACATCATTAAAAGAAATTAAAGAAGATCTAAATACTCATGAACTGGAAAATATACTAAGGTTTTAGGACTTCCCAAATTGACCCATAGATAAACCTAATTTTTATAAAAATTTCAGTTATCTATTCTTACAGAAATGAACGAGTCGATCCTAACATTAATATAGAGATGCAAAGGACCCAGAATAGGCAAAACAAACAAAAACCTTAAACATAAAAACAACTTAGATGACTCAACTTGGATACTTCCCAATTTCAAAATTTACTACAAAGATGTAGTAATTGTCATTATAAAGTAAACTTTTAGTCCAGAAATAAACCCTTACACTTAAGATGAACTAACTTTTTACAAGACTGCCACAACAATCAGTGGAGAAAGAATAATCTTTTCAATAACTGATTGTGTGAAAGCTTTATTCCCACAGGCAAAAAGAATAAACTTAGATAAAAGAAATAAATGTAAAAACTAATACTACATTGTAGAAGAAAATTAATCTTGTAGATACTGAATTAGACAACAGTAATAGGCATGATACCAAAAGCACAAGAACCAAAGAAAAATGGACAAAAAAGGTATTACCAAATTAGACACTTTTCTGCTTTAAAGACTACTTACTACCATTATCAAGAAAGTGAAAATACAACTCATAAAACAGTATAAACTATTTGTATATTATCTGATAAGGAACTTGTATTCAGAATATAAAAGGAATGCTTAAAACTCAATAAAAAGATGAACCCTTTTTTTTTTTTAATCGGTACTGGGGATCAAACTCACAACCATGCACTTGCAAGGCAGGTGCTTATACTGCTGAGCTAAATCCTCAGCCCAAAAGATGAATTTAAGAGAGCACAAAGGATTTAAATATTTTCTAAAGAAAAAGTAAAACAGTAAAAAGTATATGAAAAGATGCTCAATATCATTCATTAGTCATCAGAAAACTTCAAATCAAAAACGGCTAAGTTTTCAAGGATATGGAAAAACTAGACCCCTTTATAGAACGAATGGGAAATTATGTACTCATCTTGGAGAACATTCTAACAGTTCATCAAAAGTTAAACACTGAGTTACCCTGTGATTCGTATATTCCAATTCTAAGTACACATTCCCAAGAGAAGTGAGAGTACAGGTACAAAAAACAAGTACTATGAATATAATACACCTTGAGACCAACAATACATAGGACAAATTTGTTTGTACTTGAACACATATTTTTGTTCTATTTGTTCAGTTCCTACTTTATGGACAACAATTATCCCTATCCCAGATTATAATTTTCTATCTTCAATCTTCATTATTTTCCTCAACATATTGAAACATACCATCCTATGACTTTCCTCAACATAAAGTACTTCAATTTTTAGCTGTTTTTTCTATTTTCTGAGCTCATACAGGTGTGGTTTTGTTTGTTTATTTAGCTTCAAAACCTATTCCCAATATTCTGATACCTTACAGTGTTGATCTGTGCTACTGCTTTACTGGTTTAGTGCAAGTGCTCTACTACTGTGCTATGTCCCAAGCCCAGATTCATGTTCTTAAACTTTTCTATACCACAAACTTCACACAAAGAATTTTCCCCTTCTTGGAGAATCTTCTCCACAGTGGTTCTTTTTTATTATCTTTGAACTTCTTATATCCCTCTATATGATGACTTTTAGATCAAACATTAAAATATTTTAAACCTACAAAAAGCACAAGATATATTGAAAACTTGATTAAACTCAGATTAAAACATGAGACAAAACAAAAAAATTAAGCCCTGTTGAATCCCGTTTCCAAAACCAGCAGATTCCAAGATCTCCCATGGCTAGGATTAGCCCCAAAACAAAAAATTTCTACCAGTTATCAGAATTATATTCCTAGATTTAAAGAAGAAACAATCTCAGTAACCTAATGGGGAAGAAATCTAAGGACAGCATAGGAAACCGTATAAAGGAATCAAATGGACATTCTGGAACTGAAAATTTCTAAATGAAAACTTCACACAGTTTAATTAAGTGGAGACTGGAAACAGCATAATAGTCAGAAAAGTAAAAATTATCCAATGTAAACAAGACAGAAGACAAGAAGAAAAACAAGAGTCCAAGCAACCTGTGACTACCATATATAATCTAACACATAAAAGTGCTGGAAGGAAAGGAGAAATAATAAAAAATTTTGGAAAAATTGGCCAAATATTTCCTTAATTTGATGACAATGAAGCCAATATGTATCAAAACCTAAACAAAGCAAATATAAATGTAAGTCATCTAGATATCTGAGTCAAATTGCTGAAAAAAAATTTAAAAATTTCAAAGTAGCCAAAAGAAACAAAGGCACATTACATATGAGGACATGGCAACAAAACATCAAGAAGTCAAGCATGGTGGCACACACCTGTAATCCCAGCATTTAGGAGGCTGAGGCAGGAGGATTGATGTAAATCGAGACCAACCTAGGCTACCAAGTGAATTCAAGGTCAGCCTAAATTGCACAGTGAGACCCTGTTTCAAACCCAAACCCCACAAACACTTCACCCCTACAAATAATGAAACAAAAAGGTATTAAAAGGCAGATTGTTCCTAAAGAACTTACACACATGCACTTTATGAAAAAATATCTCTATCAGAAGTATTACCCAAAGAATGAAAAGAATAAGAATGTATAAACCTAAGTTCCTCAAAATAGTTCCAACAGTACAAAAACCTTAAATTCACCAGAAAAGAATGACAAACACAACCTTAAATATATATACTACATATACAATGAAATACAACTGGTCAAATTACTGATAATAGTAATTTGAACATAGATGAATATGGGAAAAATCACTGTTATATAACAACCAAAACCACAAAAAATACATACTATATAATTTCTTTTGTATAAAATTTCTAGAAATAGCAAGACTAACTTATAGTAACAAATCTTGCAAGTGGTTACCTAAAAGAGACAAGAAAGAGTAAATACAAGAATTTTCCCAGTATTTTCATTTTTAATCTTTTTGTGTTCGTGTCTTAAGTTTCTCTTTTGTAAATATCCTACAGCTAAATTCTGTTCATGCCTTAGTTTCATACTATTACTGTTCTAGTTAGTCCATTTTAATTTACTGGTATGACTGATATATCTAGAATTTTCCGCCATTTTATTTTATGCTTAGTATTTACTCTACATGGTTTTCTTACTGAATTTTCTTTAACCTCCGATTTCTTTTTTTTCTAAGATACATACAGTTTCTGTTCATTTACCCTTAAACTTTTAAAGCATTCATGAATTATAAATTATCTCTTTTCTTTTCCTAAGTGTAAGAAATCTTCAAATACTTTAATTCTAGGCATCTTCTTTCCCAGTAGCAATATTACTTTTACCTAATATTATTTACTTTTATTCTATTTTCTCCCAATTAACCAAGCAAATTAGACATTAAGTTTTATAAAGTCATTGCTATCTAGTTATACACATTACTATTATATCTGAAAACATTTTTACTGGGTTCAGCTCCCCCCTTCTCAACTCACTCATTTTATAACTTCTTTCAGTGGAGATCTATTCAGGCTATTACATAACTTTATTTACTGCAGTCCTTCATATTTTCCTGGTAAAGCTTGGGTCTATCCTTTTATTTTCATCATTTTTAAAATTTTTTAAAATTTTCATCATTTTAAGAATCCTGTAGATACTATCTAATTAAACCCTTGAAAAATTAATTATGAGAGTTTAACTGGTAAGCTTAAGCTAGTTTTATTAATTTGTTTCTGGCATTTTATGTTTTCCATTTATTTCACTCTTTAAATTCATTTATTTCCTTCTTGGTTTTCTTTTGATGAAAGTTTGCCTTTCTGCTTTAAAGATAAAAGAAAACTTTTATTTTCGTATTATTCTGTTTGTTTTAAAGCAAGGCTTTACCCATATTTACTTCCTAGACAGTCATAATCTGTATAGTTATGGAAAAATAAAAAGCTCTTTGCTTTTCCTATAGTTTTTAGCAAAATACATGCCAGTATCTCCTGATTTGCTCCTACCATTTTCAGAAATCAGAAAAAAATCAGAAATTCTTATCATCTACCATTTTTTACTTTGCATATTCCCAATTTCATGAAAAATAATCTCTCCTGGATATTTGTCTGCAATTTACTTTAGGCTTTAAGGCATGCAATTAACTATTTTTATTGGGGTAAATACTTTTTAAGAGTATTCATTTTCAGTACACAGTTAAAACTAAATTTTGAAAATGCATACACCACATAACCTCAATCAAGAAACACAAAACATTTTTAACATCTCCAAAAGGTTCTTCAGGCTCTTTCTTGTATAATCCCCCATGTTTACCCCAAAGTCAAAACTATGACTAATCTATGTTTCACATAGATTGCTTCTATTCTGTTATCTAGAATTTGACTAAAAGAGCATATTCTCTTCTGTGTAAGGCTTCAGTCAGCCATAACATCTTAAAGAAGCATCTCTAAAAGTCTCTTTGTGAATATGCTTTCATTTTTCTTAGGCTAGTATCTGGAATTGGTAGTCTTATATGAAATGAAAATATACTCACTCTTGCAAAATTAAATGTTTTCCCAAACAACTGTAACATCTTACACTGTTCAACATCTCTGTCATTATCATAAACTTCTTACATTCAAACGGGCACAGAGAGCGTTAATGTGATCTCACTGTGACAATTTTCAATTTCTTAAACACTAATGAATTTGGACATTTTTCATGATGCCATGGATCATGCACACATCATCTTTTTGGACATACATGCTTTACTTCTTTTGCTCAGATTTTGAAAAAAACCTTATTGCAAGGTTTTGGTGCTTGGCATATTGGAGACTGAACATGGGGCCTTCACACTAAACTACATTCCCAGACTACTTTTTACTTCTGAGAAAGCATCTCATTAACTCTTTAAGTTGCCCAGGCTGGACTTGAACTGTGATCCTCCAACCTTAGCCTTCCGGGGGCTGTGATACAGGTGGGTGCTGAATCTTGTTTGTATCTTGTTTTTTATAGACATATCTTGGGTTTTTTTTGTTTTTTTATCTTGTTTACAGGTCTATTTAAAATGCTACAAATACTGTTTCCCAGGTTGTGACATAGATTTCATCAATTTTAGTATTATTTAAAAAGCGCAAATTTTCAATTTGGTGAACTCTATTTTATCAATTTTTTTCTTAGATGGTTCATGTGACCCATCTAAGAAATTCTTGCCTGTTCCAAGACTGCCATGATTTTCTTTTAGGTTTTCTTCTACAAATTTAATAGTTTTGACTGTATGACCCACTTCAAGTTAATTTTATATACACTATAAAAGTCTAAGATCTCTAGCAACATATAAATATGTTGTTCAGCTCCATTTACTTAAAGTACTGAATTTATCCTACTGAATTATCTCAGCACCCACCTTTGCAGAAATTAATTGACCATGTGTGGGTGTGTTTCCATACAATTTGGTTCACTGATCTATTGTTTCATACAATGAGAAGAATATTGTGACTATTGTAGTCTTTTTTCAAATTTTTATTTTAAAGAGAATAAAAGAGGACAGAACAAAGCAGAACAGAACAACATAAGCAACACAGCACTTTAGAACAAGACAACTGGATATTTACAGTAGCTACCATAATGTCTCTTTCTTTGTAATAGTTGAGCATGGCTTCAAACACAATAATATCAAATATAACAAAATAGTATAAAACCATTCAAGAGAATGAAAGAATTACAGGGTATTCTGAACCAAAGAACGGAAAATGAACAATGGCTACTATAATATCTCATTTTCCATAAAAAAATTTGTTTATACTATCACACATATTAAAATCCAATAAGACACAACATGATAGAACCGATGGTAATAGAAGAATAAAAGCATGATAGGACTTTGAAGTAAGACGATATTAAATCAGCAATGGTTGCCGTAATGTCTTGTTTTCTTCAAAATAGCTGTTCATACCATCATACATAATAAAATCAAACAAAACAGAATAAAACCATTCTAACTGATGAATGAAAACATTAAAAGGCTTCAAAGCAATGTAATGGGGTATCACGATTACCATAAAATCTTATATACTCTTACCATTTCTTACACTAGGGAAACTATATGGTATTTATACATGAGTTTGGTTTATTTAGCTTATGAGTATGGCCTCAAGTTGCATCCATTTATTTATTAATGTAGTCTTGAAACCATGCAACTTCTCTAGCCTTCTATTTTCAGAACTGTTTTGGTCATCCTAGTTGTATCTATGCAAACTTTGGAGTCAGACTGTGAAACTTCTACCAATAAACCTGATATGATAGTCACTGGGATTGCATTAAATTTACCTCTTAGTTGAGAACAGCTGTTTCATATAAAAATGTACACAGTAACAAGCGCCTCTTTTAACAAGCATCTCTCTTCATCGTACTCTTTGATCTCTCTTAGTGTGTAAGTCTTGCACACTGTTAAACTTACCACTATCTCTTTGTGTATGTTGTATTAGTCATCTACTGTATATTAAATAACTGCAAACCCCAGAAATTTAAAATAGTAATCATCACAGAGATTCTACAGTAGTAGGACATCAAGAGGAGTTTCTTACTGAAGAGGTTCTAATCAAGGTCTTTTAAGAAACTGTATTCAAGCTGCCAAGCAGAGCTGCAGTCATCGCAAGTCTAGAACAAGGTGAAGGTTCTGCCTCTAAGGTCATTCACGTAGTTGGCAAGAAGCCTCATCTCCCTATCTGTTGCCTGAAGGTTTCTTCGGAGACTCAATAGGGTCACTCATAGATAGCATCTGGCTTCTCTATCAGTGATCTAAGCTCCAGCAAGTGACAAAGTACCCAAAATGGAAACTGTACAGTTTAAACTTGGAAGTGACACACCATCACTTATGCAAAGTGTTTTTGGCGTAAGTGATTGTTACACAGAGCAATTCTTATAAAATATAGAAGAGAACTCTACAAGGTTATGCTATCTAAAAGACTGGATATCTCATATGTTGCAAAAAGAATTCATAAATTTTTTTTCCTAGTGTTGTTAGAATAAAATTTAATTTTTTATATCTCCTGGTAACCTATGAGATTGCAAGTTCACTTTTTAGTAACACCATTATTTAGACTCCTTAACATTCTATGTTGTTAATGATGTTGTCTAATTATTCCCTTTCTATTTCTGTATCTTTACTTCTTTAGTTGTCTTACTGCTATGCAGATGACCTTCAGCAGAACTGAACAGCAAAGAAAGATGCCCTTTCCTTGCTCTTAGTGTGAGGCAAAAAGTCTGTAGTAGAGTTTTTATGCATATCCTTTATAAAGTGAAGATACAGCTCTCAAAAAGTTTTAAATGAACTACATGTGAAATTCTGACAGTCTTTTTCTCCATTTATTGAGATGATTGTGTGTTTTCTTTTCTAGATGATTAACACAGTGACTTGATGAGTGTTCCCCCCAGAGGCCCAAATGTCAAGGTTTGGTCTCCAGCCTGGAACCACTTAGAAATGGTGGTAACTCTAAGAGGGCTGGGGCCTGGCAGGATACACAAACAAGAGATAGTGGTTAAGTTTTACAGTGTGCAAGACTTACTTATACACTTAAGAGAGATCGAAGAGTACTGTGGCTGCACCCTTCCCAGCAAGTGAGCAGTTCTGCTCAGCTACATTCCTTGCTGTGTGCTGTGCTGTGCTTCTTTGCCTAAAGCAACAGCCAACAGATCAGGGACCAGAGCTTCTAAAACCATGAGCCAAAATAAAGCTTTTCTATTTATCAGTTGATTATTTCAGGTCATTATTAAAGTAACAGAAAACTAACACAACTGTCAAGTCAATCTGTGAATCCTGGAATAAATTTCAGTTGGTCATTATGTATTATCCTTTAATATACTGAATTCAACTTTGTTACTTGGTTACTTTGTTAAGGGTTTTTATATCCATTATCGTAAGTGTATGTCTGTAGTTTGTTTGTTTTTTTTTAATGGTACTGTCTTTTTTTGGTAGCAAAGTAAGAATACTGGCATCATAGAATTAGACTTTCTTCTCTGCTACTCTAATATTCTCAAAGAGCTGTAGAGTACTTGTAATCCTTTTGTTCTTAATTATTTTCAAATCCACTCCTAAACCTATCTGAGCCTGGATTTATTTGTTTGTGTGTGACAAAGGTTATGAATTCAATATCAACAAACATACAACTATTCAGGTTTCTGTTTTTCCTTTGGTCCATTACGATACAGTTGACATTCAAAGCATTTATCCATTCCATATTAGTTGCTAATTTTGTGTATGTTACAATAAATCTCTTACATATTGGTATAAATGTTCATTAATTTACTCCTAGAGCTTTTTGATACTTAGGGCACATATAATTGTGTCTACTCTTTCATTTCAAATAATATTTTTTCTTATATACAGTGTTGATCAGACTAAAAAAAAGAACTTTACCATCCTATAGAGTTGCCACTAGTGATACTTGGCTATGTAAGTTTACATCATTAAACCTCATTATAATTTCAGTTTCAATTATATGAGCCACATTTAAAGTGCTCAAGGCCACACACAGCTAATGGCTATAGTGTTGGACAGCACAGGTAGAGGACATTTCTGACATCACAAGAAGTTCTACTGGACAATGTTGGGCTACAGAGTTATCAGTTTCATTTTCTTTCTAAAAGATCTGAATTTCACCATTTTTCGCTACTTTTAGCTTTCTGTGTTGTTGATTTTAGCTCTCAATTTTATTTCCTTATTTCTACTTCTAATAGCATGGGTTTCTTTTTCCTAGAATGACACTCTAAATGTTTATATTACTGCTTTTTAACTTTTTGTTGTCACTTTGTTTGGTTTTGAGACATGGTCTTGCCCAGGCTGCCATGGTGATCCTCCTCCTGCCTCAGCCTCCCAAGTGCCGGGATTACAGGATTACATCAAACCCAGATCACTGCTTTTTAACTTTCTTTTTTCCTAATAAAGATATACTTTTAATTCTAAACACTTGTGTAGGTGAATTCTACACACTGTAATAATATGCTGTGTTCTCATAATCACACCAATCAAAATAGTTTTAAGTTACCCTTTTGAATTTTTGACTCAGGAGTTACATATTTTGCTTATTTTCCAAGCTTTGGAGGGTTTCCCACATATCTTTCTGTTAGTAAGTTTCATTTAATTTCAATTTGGTCAGACAATATATTTTAAAAATTATTTGTGTGACCAGACTAATGCCAGAGAGTAGGCACTCTCAAAAAGGTGAAGGTAATAAGCGAAGTAAACCTCTGCCAGTTGCTGATCATTTTGTCAATTAACATCATGTTCTAATTGTCACAAAACTGGACTGAAGGCTAGAAATATGAGTTCGAATGGAAGTGAGATTCTTGAATGCTACTCTTGCTCTTTCTCTTATGTAAGATTCCTTCTCCTTCCCAGCACTCCTGACTTGCCTGGAAGTGAGGGTACAGTGCATGCTCCCAGAACTTCAACTTCTCCTCACCTTTCTAAGTTCCATCCTGCCAAACCTCACAGAAAAGCCACTGCAGAGACAGAGGAGCACTGGAAATGAAAAGGAGGAGGAGCCACAATATATGCATGTACGTACATACATACATACATACATACATTGTATGTATAAATCTCCAAGGTCACACACTGTCACTTCTGCCACATTCCATTTATTAAAAGCAAGTCACTAAGTACACGCCTTTTGAAGGCAGGAGTATCAAACAATTTGTAGACACATTTTAAACCAACAAAACAATGTCATAATTTTTACTTTAAAGGAAATTAAGAGAAGGAAAGAAAATATTTAGTTACTTTTCCAAACATTTCTGGCTTCTTCATTCCTTCCAAAACCCATGAATCAGCAATATATAGAGTCCATGGCCCAAATCAAACCCACTGCCTACCTCTTTATCATCTGTGAACTAAGAATTGCTTTTAAATAACTGAGAAAAATAAGAACATTTTGTAACATGAAAATTACATAAAATTTAAATATCAATATCCATAATACAGTTTTATTAGAACACAGTCTTCTGTTTACTTATTCATCATCTATGGTTCTATCCATGGAAGAGCAGCTAAATAGTTTTCAATAGAAATCTTATGACCCATAAAGCCAAAAGTATCCAGTCTGGTCTTCTGCAGTAAAAATTCACCGAGCCCTAGTACAGATCAAAATTACCATGATAAGGTAATTTATTTTAGCCTTCCATTATTATTTCTCAAGTACATGGTATGTGGGAGGGGTATGTGTGTGTGTTGTGTGTGTTTTAGCTTCTTGGGTTTTGTTCTGTTGTTTTGAGGCAGAGTCTCACTCTGTAAATTTAAGCTGGCCTTAAACTCACACTATATAGCTCAGGCTGGTGCAGAACTCATAATGATCTTCCTATTTCAACCTCCCAAGTGCTGGGATTACAGGTATGTGCCACCACACCTGGCTAGAGTACATATTATGATGAACATTCTCTTGGATTCTATTTATCTCAAAGTATCTTTATTTCATTTTCATTTCCAAAGAATATTTTTGCTAAATGATAACCAGATGTTACAAAAATACCTAATAGCAATCCTGGGTATGCCTTTGTTCTTTAGGGAAAAAAAAAAAACAAAAAAAAAACTTCTGACAGTTAACCTCACTGGGAGCACACTGTAAACACAGAAATTTCTGGCTAAAATTTGTTTTTGTTTTTTGGGTTGAGGATTTTTTTACCTGGAATTTTACATATGCTTTTTATTTATTTTTTATTTTTTATTTTATTTATTTTTTTGTACCGGGGATCGAACTCATGACCTCGCGCTTGCCAGGCAGGCGCTTAAGCCACTAAGCTAAATCCCTGGCTACATATGCTTTTTAGATGCCTTCTGGTCTATACCATTTTCACTGAAAAGCCAAGTATTAATTGTATTATTATTCCCTTACACTGAATGTGCCAATTTTGTTTCTGGCTACTTTAAGACCTTTTCCTTAACTCTGGCATTTAGAAATCTGTCTGCAATATGCCTAATTGTGATTTTATTTTGTATTTATTTTGTTTGGATGTCACTGATCTTAAATCTGTAAACTAGTATGTGTTTGGTTTTAACCAAACAAGAGCCTTTCTGCCATTAATTCTTCAAATAGTTTTCTCTCTCTACTCTTAAACAGGACTCAAGGCAGAAAGACTTCAGTTTTCTACAACACAAGCTATATAGAAGTAGAAAACGCTCTTGGTTTTTTAAAAAAAAAAGCAACCAACTTGAAAGCTTGACCTATCATAGTTGCATCTTTCAAGAATTAGTTCTTGTTTTTGTTAGATTGTTGAGCAGAACTGTTAACAGTCTCACTGTTTTAATGTCTACTTTGTATGCTTTAATTTTGTAACTTGAACAACTATTTCCAATGATGACAGTACATAACTTATCAAGTGGCAATTTCTTACGGTTTTTGTTTTTGTTGTTGCTGTTCTTTTATTTTTTGCCTTTGGAATTCTGTATTGTTGCTACCCTTTTTCTGTTTTGTTTGGTTGGTTTTTTTCTCTTTAAATAAAATTTTTAAAAAAAAGAGTAAGATAGCAAAAAAAAAATTAGTTCTTACGGGGTTTCTACCACTGTGACAAGTTCCTAGAGTCCTCCCTGCATACCCACAGCAGTTAGCCAGGGTCATGAGAATAATTACAATGTAAATTTGGGCTTTAGCTTGTTAGCAGCTCTCCCAGTTTCAAGATTTTTCTCCTAAATCCCAAGCTGCTCTGACATACTTCAACTTTGTTCTCTATCTCCTATCTCTAGAGCTATGGAAGCTAAAGAGCCCCCATGCAAAAAGCCACAAACACACAATTCTTACCCACTAGTTCACTTATTTTCAAGAAGAAACAAATCCTGCTTTCTCTGCTTTTGGTGTTTTCCTAATACTTTCAAGTAGTTGATTATTTTAATTTTTTCCCCAAGTTTTATCATTGTTGTCTGAAGAAGAATTCCTTCACTTCACCAACTGACAATTTCTTAAAGTTGGTAGTCCTCTAGCTTTTTAGAACAATCTCCTAACCTGGAACTTATAATTTTGTGTATCATAAAATTCTAATTATTGCTAGCACTATACTGGAAAATGGAATAACTACGTAACATAAAGTTCTAATGTCCAAAAATGTAGACATCTACATGTGAAAATATAAAAATGAGTAATTTCTTTATACAGCCCATGCTGAGGTTGGTGCCTTCCTAACCTGGATGCATATATAGTAAGTTACAATATGGTCAGGGCTGAAGTTGTCAAGCTGAGTCATGACAAAAAGAAGCAAATAAACTACATACAATTAAAGGTTAAAAAGAATTAATTTGAGCTCTCCTAAAAAGATCTGTAGACTATTTTAAATAACGTGCCATGGATCAAAAGACTTAAAATAGTAAGATGGATAATCAGAATGAGAATACTTTCCAGAAACAGTAACAATGAGTAACTTTCAAGAATGTCTTTTTTAAATTAAATACTTACCTTTGTTCTTTTTACGATTAGAAAATATTTTAAATGGTTTTGCAAAATAGTTTCTTATACTAACACAGTACAGGTAAGAGAAACTGAAAAAGAACTCACAACATTTCCTTTTAGGAAACATATTCTTCCTTCATTGATACTGGATATTACAATTTTATGAAATTCTCACCAAAAAAAATCATGAAATTAGCAACTAGAATCTGCCAAAGTTTACTAAAATCTTAAAGTAGAGTATGTAAAATAAATTCAGTCCATTATAGAGAATCATTAAATTAGGCTTTAAAGATTTTGAAGATTCATTTATTCTCATACTATCTGTAGCCCAAGAACTGTAATCTCCCAACAGTCAAAAGAACCAACTCATGCAGAATAAATACAATGAAAAGCAAGAAAGGAAATGGAGACCAAGAGCATCTTTTACACTGAGTTTATAAAAACAAACAAAAATAAAAATATGCACTACTGCTTTGTTGTTTTTCCTTAACCTGAAATACTGATGTGGTGTCTTTGCCCTAAATCAAACACAGGAAAATGTGACTGGAAGGCTGCAATCAAATTAAAGAGATTTGCCAGTGATACACAAAAGCAGCTGCTGGTGCTGAAATTCAATCATGAAGAAGTATAAAAATAAGCCAGGATTCAAAAAGGAAACTTTGGGAGCACGATGAATGTCATCATTACAGTGATTATTTCTTGAGTCCCAACATATGTTAAAATTCACTAAGTTCTCTTTGTATGCAGTTTCATTTCAATTATCCCAAAAAAGCTTTAAAAAATGAGCAGGAAAAAGGTTCTTCTCAATTTTATCTACCACCCAGCTACTTGAAAGACAAAAACAGAAGTCAATTCAGTGTCACTAACCAAGTTCAATAACTCAGTGATCACAGGCAAAGAAGATAATGACACACACACACAAAAATTGTATCAGCACTTTCAACAGGAAGCACTACATTCTTAAAGAAAATATCCTGAGACTGCTCACAGGATTATGGAGGTTGCATTGCCAAGGCATTCTAGATCCCATCATGTGTACAATGCCCTTGATTTCCATTTCCAAATGGATGTGTGACAACAGAGTTTATCAGGATTTGTAGCCTTACTGTACTTCTCTTCCTTGCACCTCTGCAGAATCTCTAAGCTTCTCTGGTGGACTGGGTGTTGGAGAAAACTAAAACTATCCATACTTTTCAAAATTGCACAGGGCGCTGTATCATCATGTCCTTAGGAAGCAAAAGAAAAACAAAAGAAATGGAGAAAAGACATTACATAAGCCAAAACCAATAAAGAACCAAACACAATGCTGCCAACTATCTTAAGATGTATAAACAGTATAGAATATAAACATTAAATGTGAATACGTTTTCTGGTTCATTTGAGAAAACTGCATACAAATAATAAGTAAAAACAAAGTTCCTTTTCAGGTATTCTTACTACCCAAAGTTGGCATATATTAAAGTTTCTAAATTAAAATATTTAGAGACATTTCAAGAACAATTTATATGATTTAGTTGTTTTTAAAAAGATTCTTTTCATCTGGTCTGACATAACATTAGCAAGTAATTGGCAACATTGCTGAAACCCCAGAGAGAAATATACCCAAAACAGTTCACCAAAAATTAAATAATTCTTTTACAAATCCTGCAATTAACCACACTTGTAAAGATTCCAAGTGTGTTAATAATCAAAGTGTGAAGAAAAGCACCACAGAGCAAAGAAACCCAGCAGCACGTCTTAAAAATAAATCTGAAAATGAAGCTGGAGAATCTATATTTCACCACCACCTCAGGAAAATGTGACAGAAAATCAGCTACATTGGAAAAGGAAAGGCACACATTCAAGTAAAGACCAAATTCCCAGATTAGTGTTACGTAAACAGTGAGTCGCTTGGAGAGTCGGGGGATGGAGTGTCCCAAACCATAACATTAGCAAGAAATGAACTGAAAAGAGAACACAGAGTTTCCAGGCTTTCAGGGAGCTGTGTATCATTTTGCTCAGAGATCACCTGGAGAGTTAGAGTATAATATGTAAATTTAAATTGTTTTTCCTTTAAAAAACAAAAAGTGCATAAATAATATAGGCAAATTAAGCAACAAAAAACAATGAATTAAAGTTCACTTAGTGCACTTACTGTATTAGGAGCAAAATTAGTAATATATGAACAGCTTTCAAGGCAGAATCATTTTAATAGTTAAACAGTGGAAGAGTGATTAATAGAGGTTTGTCAAGAATGTTTTAATCTCACTGTAACTCCCTAAACTGGAAACCTAAATTCAGACAACTGGCATCTACATTTGGCAAAAGATAAGGAATCTTATAATAAATAAATTAAATGCTACATACAAATTTTAGGCTTTTTAAAAAAGATTTGAAATAAGTACATGATGATAAAATATTACTAAGTTAATAAAGCACTATCATTTACCCAATGAGAATCAACAAATGCAAGTGTTCAGTGTTTCAAAAAGATACAAGTATAACTAAGTTTATCAGCATTTCATATTCAAATGACTCTTCAGTAAAAATACTCTATTCCCATTATTAGTAATTCCCACTTGATGGACTGCTTGGAAAACATATGCCCAAGCATTAGACTAGCCTGTAAGTGGTAAGAATCAGTTGAGGGGGAACCAGTTGAGGAAAAAAAAAAAAATACCTGGTAAGCTCTATGTATTCCATCCAAATTGCAATTTAAGAAGTTATTACTAAACTGTCTGGTCCTTCAATGGCTAATTTGATAACCTGGTAGTCAGAATTTGAGATTATGAATGCCGAGCACAGAGGCACATGTCTGTAATCCCAGCCTTCTAGAGGCTGATGTAGGACTGCTGTGAGTTGAAGACCACCCTGAGCTATATAGTGAGTTTGAAACTAGCTTGGACTACGATATGAGGCCCTGTCTCTAAGAACAAAAAGATAAAGAAGATTATGAGTGGAAACTATTCCATCAATGAGTACAGTATATTAAAAAATACTGATTTACTGTGTAGAACTTTTAAAAAATCATTCAATATTAGCCAGCTTTTCATTCCTAAGTTAGGACCTAGTACCAAATAAATAAATAAATAAATATAAATAAATAAAAAATAAAAATTCACTTCCATGTTGAAGTGTGGTTTTGCTGGAGATAGAATTCTTCATTGAGTCTTAATTTTCTTTCCACAGTTGAATATGCCACTCCACCACTTTCCACGCCAACGATGTCTGACAAGAAACCATCTATTAATCTTCATGAGTATCCTGTGTGCATGATGACTTTTCTGTTGCAAAATTATGATTTCTTACTCTATCTTCTTGTAGTTTGTTAAGCTTCCTGGATGTGTACATTAATATTTTTCATTAAATTTGAGGAATTATAGCCATGATTTGTTTCTGGTCATTTCTTTTGGTCTGTCAGAAGTTGGTACATTTGATGGTTTCTAACAGAGAGCTCTGACACTTTGTTCATTTTACTTAATTCTAATGTCTTCCTGTTCTTTAAACATAACAATCCCAATTGATCTGTCATTCAGTTCAGGGATTTTTCTTCTGCCTGTTTAACTCTATTGCTAAACTGCTTTGATAAATTTCCATTTCAGTTCTCAAAATATATTGGAGGGAAAAGGATTTACAAAAGTCTTTCATACTGTCTTACATACCTAACCAGGTATTGAACATGTGCATTTACATGTACATATATGTAGTTGTTATCTCTTTAGCACTTGGGGGGGGGCGGGGATCAAAACAACCTTGTGCTTGCCAGGCAGGCGCTTATACTGCTAAGCTAATCCCCAGCCCCTTCTCTTTATTACTAACTTTACTGAGATTTTGTTCTCAAAATTTTCTTTACTTCTTCAGACATGTTCATTTAGGCCAGCTAGGCAGTTCACAACTCTGTCTTGGCTTCCACATCCTGCTTTAATAGAAGCTCAAAGTCAGCCAGAGACAAATGCATTTCAGGAATACACTAGAATTTCTCAGAGGCATTACAGCTCTCTCATTCCCCAGCTTTTCTTAGAAGTTGTCTGGTTAGGCCACAGTTTGCCCAACAGCAATCCACCATGTATTACAGTTGCGCTCGCTGTTCAGTAATTCACTCTAATTGTCTCCAACACTGTACCTGGTACAGGCTGTTCACACTGGGTAAATTCCAAATAAATTAATTCAGCCTTTACAAAAAAGGTCTTCAGGAAACACTCAGGAGCTTAAATGATAAAAATTATCTGTGAATGAGGCCTTGAAAGAGTGTCATACACATCTTTTTATTTCCCTTCAATGGTTGGCCTACTGATTTTCACTATGATTCTGGGCTGCTGGTTTTCAGGGTTAGTATAGAGTAGGAAGGAAGGGATGTCAACAGCACATATTAAAATGTCACACCACCTTTATTGATATTCCTTTATTGGTGTAAAATGTACACCGCCTTTACTGATATTCACTTTTTCTTGTATAAAAACTTTCTAGGTTACTCTAGGCCTCTGATTACTTTCCATAGTTCTGACAAAATTATTCTAACAATTACCTTTACTGTTTCCTGTTGCTTTTATGGAAGACAATCTTTGGGGAACTTTAGCTCATTTGTTTCACTGCTTAACCTAAAACTTGTAGCTCCCATACTATAATGCTCAACACTGAAGTGACTTATAAAGGTCTCGGGGGAGAGGGGGTTGGGGATTTAGCTCAGCTGCATAAGCGCCTGCCTGGCAAATGTTAGGTCATGAGTTCAATCTCCATTATGAAAAAAATAATAAAATAAAATAAAGGTCAGGATTTTGTTTTTTAACTTCTCTTTTATGGTAAGGTAAATCTGTGGACAAACTGCACAGAGATCATGCACCTACAGTGATATCCAAGTCAGTTTTCTGATCTGGTCATTTTTCAAAACAGATAGTCACTAGAATTCTTCTGACATAAAAACAAAGGAAGTACATACATTAGAGTTATGCAGTTCACTGAGTAGCATGATGAAAAGGAATGGTTTATATAAGATCCTTTCAACTCCCTTCCTGCAGATGCTATATGAATAGCTTTAGCTTCTCTGTTAATCAAAAATTGAGTAACATTCTGAGCCCTCTTATTAGGCCCGTTTTCCAATAACACAGCCGAATTCCTTGTGTTTGCCTAATGCCTTCAGACTCCTGAAAATTCTTATTTGCCTATATTTTTATGTAGCTCCAATATAACCAAATAAAAGAATTATTTTGCTCAGTTCTACATGTCATATAATACATGGTCAAAATTATGACCTCCCTATATCTTTGGCATGATCATTAAATAGTGGTCTCTACTCTGGGCTCATACTTATTTAGGAAATTAGAGGCAAGGTGGATGACAACTGGAACAACTACTCTGCATTATCTCACTGCAAAAATCATTATAACTTCTCATTCTACCTCCTAGCACAGACTTGTAGCTCCACTGAAACTGCCTATTTATGAGACTCTATTAATATTTTCCCAAAAGCTGAGTATTTTCTAGTTTCAAATACAGTAGTCTAAACACCGTAATATACATTCTACAACTATATATACTAAATTTTTTCTCAAAAACAGTCGTTAAAATAATTTTTATTAACCGGGCATGGCTCCACACACCCATAATTCCAGCACTTGGGAGGTATAGGCAGGAGGATCACTGCAAGTTTGAGATCAGCCCGGGCTACAAAGTGAGCTCAAGGCCAGCCCAAACTGCATGGCAAGACCCTGTCTCACAAAGACAAAAATAAAATAAAAAATAATTTTTTATTTAAAAGCATTAAAATGGTATTAGTTTGGAAGCCTGAACAGAAGACAAACTAACAAAAAAGTACAGTTTAAATCAATTTTCTCAGTTATATTTAGTTGACTTAAGAGAAAAGAACATCAGAAAATTTCTTGAAAAAAACAAGAGGGAGGGATGTTTGTGTTCCCTGTTATGTTTCTTTATACTTAGCTAAGGGTTTCACTGCACATTTTTATAACAATATTTTCAAAAGAAAGGAAATTTTCTGCATTATTTTTCTTCATTAGAAGTGTTATCTTTGACATCTTATTTGCATTCTAGATCTGGTCTTAGTTACCCTCTGCCTATCATATTTTGATTTTGTTTAAAGAATCTCTTACTAAGGGCCTGGGTTTAGCTCAGTAGCATAAATGCCTGCCTAGCAAGCATGAGGTCATGAGTTAGAGCCCCAGTACCAAAAAAAAAAAAAAAAAAACAACCTCTTACATATATTTCATCTTAAGTATCTGTGTACTTCTTGCAAACACTATAAAAAAATTCTGAATCTACCACATAAACTCATTTTAACAGATAATCTATTAGTTTTCATTCAGCAGGGCTATAATGTTCTAATTATATGCTTTCCTTTTATTCTGAAGTCACAAAAGAAAGTGAGATGGAGGGGTCAAAGTGCTAGGGCGAATGGTGGCACTGACACTAATATACTTTAACATGTTTTGCTGGCTTGAACTACTGGTGGTACATGCATGACAAGTCACCACCCAACAGCACTGCCTCAAACCCCACAGTGGAATTGTTGCATATACCACCAGTGATTCAGAGCCAGCCAACAGCAAGACATATATAATTACAGCCCCATTCAATTCCTGGCACACACACAAAAAAAGACTCCAAAAAACAAAAACAAATTAACAGCCCCATCATGAATGTGTTAATAGAAAACTGTTTTCTGAAACAAATCTTCAGTTAGGTTTTCATGTGCAAATTAACCAGTGTTTTTATTTTCCTTTAAAATAAGTACAATGTTTATAACATTTATACAAAGGGGAATTCTGGGGCATTGGCACGGCTCTAGAGACTTTACCTCCTAAGTGGCAATTCCAAAGGTGTTTTTACACTGTGATACTTTACTGGGCTATCCATGCACACTTTATGCATTTGCTATATGTGCATCATATTCTAAATGAAAGAATTTGCAGAAAGATGATTATATGGAAGCTCTGTACAACTCAGAAAGAAAAACTAAATTATTAAATAGGAATAAATTGTATCAAAACAACAACACTATACATCACTTCCTAAATTTATAATAATGAACACAAAACAATTAGCTTGCACAAACATTTTAAATGCCAAAGGTGCATACAAGCAATGTGAATTGCAGAAAATGACACTGTAAATAGTAAATATAAGAAAAGATTTTCTTGATAGTCAGCAACATCTTAGAATATATTACCCATTCTGAATGGTTTTACTATAAATCTGTCATGATAAATAAGAAAGCATCCTAAAGACAAAAAATTCTCCACAAAGCTGTTAAAAAGCATAACCAGGAACCACTCTGTAAAAGGCAAACCAAATTTCACATAGTTCTTTTGTTTGTTCAATAAATAAACTATGGTTATCCCTATCTATCAAGACCACTTCACATACATTACAATCTGACAAACACAAACTACGCTTAGTTTCAATCTTCCAAGTATATTTATCATTTCACATGATTCTTTTTTGTTTTATTTTTTATTTTTTTGGTACTAGGGATCAAACTCATGACCTTGCTCTTGCCAGGCAGGTGCTTATGCCATGAGCTAAATCTCCAGCTCATTTCAAATGATTAAAAGCTGATTTTAAACCGGGTACGGTGGCGCACATCTGTAATCCCAGCAATGGGAAAGCTGAGGCAGGAAGATCATTGCAAGTTTGAGACTAGCCTTGGCTCCAAAGTGAGCCCAAGGCCAACCTGAACTGAGTAGTGAGATTCTGTCTCAAAAAAACCAAAACCAAAACGAAACAAAAACAAAAAAACCCAAAACTGATTTTAAACTTTTATTCAATGCTTTGTCTACAACTAGAGCTATAGCAAATAATGGTTCAATTTCCAATCGATCACATATGCTTATGAAATTGTCCTCCCACACAATGGGAAATGGAGTATCTCATGGTTTGAGGAAAAAGCATGGAGGGAAAAAGTATACTTTTCAAAATTTTGAAGTGAAAATTCAATAAACTAAAGAGTAAGAAAAAGAAATTTAATGTTTAACATGCTTTGCCTATGTTATCTGACTAGTGTATCTAAATCAGAAAGAAAATAAATTGAAAAAACAATATGGACATTTACAGAAAAGAATGCTCTAAGTCACAAAAACAGTCAGAAGATATGACACTGACGAAGAGTTGTCTAGGAACATGTGCTTTATATTGATTATTGCTATTACTACTTATTAATAAAAATATATCTATAAATCCCTAACACATAGATATTTAATTGTAAAATACACTCAACTTATGAGTTCTGAAACATGAAGTCAGAATACTGGATGAAAACAGAACAAAATAAAAATTATTATGATGCTATTCCTTGTAGATAAGATATAAAAAAGACAAGGTAAAACATGGTAAAATACTGATAACTACTGCTTACCAGTTTTTCTCTGAATGTGTCTTTTCCCAGCTTCCCTGAAAGCAACCATGGCTCTGAAAAAGGCTCGGAGAACTGCCCACCGGAAAACAGCCACAGGATCAAGTCCAATCATTCCAGAGATAAACGCATTCTTGCTACTTCGCAGAAGAGCTACAATGTCCGGACGCATATGATCTGTATTTTTTTCCCGGAAATCCTGTGTCAGAAAAGTATCAACGTTATTTGAGAAAAATCGACAGTATCAAGAGCATGACAGATGATATGTTTGATTTGTTGTTGAATACAGATGATAGAAGTAAACCCTCTACTAAGTAGCTAAATGCAACAGCTATCTTCTATAAAGTCAGCCAAGCCTAAAACTCCTGAATTCTACAACATATATATGTTAAAATAGTTCACAATTTTATCACAGCTTGTTAGATAATGATCAGCTCAGCTTTTCCAAAGAGAAATTATGGAAATGTTAAGAAGGCTGAAAAACCAAAACGAGCCAACGTAAGATCAGGAAGAGCACTGCAAGCAAAGGAACACATTAGCTACTCCTTGTGGCAGTAAGCTGGCCAAGAAAAGAAGCAAATGATAAAGGCAAGGGCTGAAGCATTGTGGTCAAATGTGAGAGTGGTGGAAAATTAGCCAAATGAATAGCACACTTAGGCTTTGTAAGACTGCATTAACAGTTTTATTACACTTCCAGTGTGTAAAGGAAAGCAACTAGATACTGATGGCAGCCAACTGGTGTTTTATGAACATCTGATGTTGCACAGAATGTGAACAGCACAGAGAAGGAATAGAAAAGAGAAGAGATACTGTACTAACCAGAGAAGAAACATCTGTCAGTGGCATGCGGTAGACAGGTGGTAATGGAAATAGCAAAGAATTATCATATGTGGGGTGTATTTAGGAGGTAAAGGCAAAGACTTCCTGATCAATTAGGGTATGGTAAGGGAATGCAGAAATTAGATTAACACCATTATATCAAGCTACCCAAGACAACTATACTATTTATGGAATGATCAGAAATATAGTGAATGCTGATGCTGACTGCCATCCAACAGAAAGGTAGGCTCATAAAAACATTTTAGTATGCCTGCAGCTACCTTATTCACCAGATCAGACAGTGAGTAACTTTCTGGCTCTTCCTCATAATCAAGATGACCATGAAAAGGAAACATTTTTAATAGATTTAGGATATGAAGGCAGTCATGACAGTTTAACTAATAAAGACATTCACGGAAAGGAACTCCCAAAAAAGCTTCAGAAAGTGGTACATATGGTGGAATAGGTGTGAACGAAGGGCATATTTTAGGGAATTTAAAGTTGATGCGTCCCTGGATGCAGTGGCACACACCAGTAATCCCAATACTCAAAAGGCTAAAGCAAGAAGATCACCGTGAGTTCAAGACTAGCCAGGGTTACATAGTGAGGTCCTGTCTCAAAAAACCAAAAACATAAAGTCAATGTGTCTTTTACTATACTGATTTTAATTTCAACATATACCATATTTTTCTGTCACACCTTCTATTTAAATGTTATCACCATACAATTTTGGAGGGTTTGTCTTCAGACAGGATCTCTACATTCTCCAGGATTGTTCTGAATTCCTTATATGGCCCCAGGCTGGCTCAAATTACAATCTTCCTGCCTCTGCCTGAGTACTGGCAATATCAGCAT
Organism: Dolichotis patagonum; assembly: GCA_004027295.1. Classification (NCBI taxonomy): domain Eukaryota; kingdom Metazoa; phylum Chordata; class Mammalia; order Rodentia; family Caviidae; genus Dolichotis; species Dolichotis patagonum. The sequence goes on from PVJX010018016.1 coordinate 34,456, forward strand.
GTGCCATATACCTGGCTTAGCAGACAGATTTTTAAATGACCTAAGGACTGTAAACCCATCTGCCAAAGCATACAAGTTACTCAGGAAAATAGATTAAAATATTCGATATAAATATAAGGAGGGCAGGAAGCTAATAAGCCAGGAATAAAAGTTCAGACTATTCTGTACAGTCTAAATATTATGATCTTAAACCTGTACACACTAAATGAAAAGACTAAAGATGCAGTGAGTACATGTGATAGTCAATTTTGATTGTCAACTGTGGTCTAAGAGACACCTAGGAGATTAGTAAAGCATCCTCCTAGGGATGTCTGGATTGTTCATAGAGATGTGACTGTGAGACCTATATCTGGTCTCTGGCCTCCTCTTCTCAGGCTCTCCTTTGTTCTCTGCTTCATGGATGCCTTGAAGCCTGTTCATCATGGGCTGAAACTTTAAAAATCATGAGTCAAAATCATGAGTCTCTCCTTTAAATTACATATGTCAGAGATTTTATCATGTCAATGCAAAGGTGATAGAGTATATCATTCTGGGTTGGTTCGGTTTCACAGAATACCTCTAATTCAGAATTCCATGAGGAACACTGCTAGAGTGTCATGGTACCCTATGCACAGAAGTCAGCAGGGACTCTATTACCTTTAAGGTTTTCCTTTTCTAATTCTTCTTTGTTCTGAAAACAAGTGGAAAGAGAAACAAGCCAGGGTCTTAATCCTTGGCTCATCTCTAAATATCCTTAGTGCAGAAACTAAGTATGTCTCTGTCTTTCTCTCATATGTGTGTGTGTGTGTGTGTGTGTGTGTGTATGTATGTGTGTGTATGTATATGTGTGTATGTATGTGTGTGTATGTATGTATGTATGTATATATATCTTCAGTAAGTTTTCAAACCCAGACCACCACTGCCAGTATATAATCATTAGTTAAAATGTAAGAGATGTCAGGCACTAATGCAGTGTCAGACATTAACTTATACAACATATTGTATTTTATTCAAACACTAACAAAGCGGGTTCAAACATAATACACTGGTAAGTAGGAAAGTAAAATGCTCTACCAAAAGACAAAAAGAAAAGTACCAGTGCAGAAAATGAAACACTACTCTGCCCCACTCCAAAGATGATCCCATTCTATTAACAACTAAAATTCTTTCCATGACCACTGTTAAGTGTTGATAGCAACCAATGACTTTCATTTTCCAGGTGAGATGGCTCTTCATATTTCTAGATTTCCAGGTACTATACCTTATAGAAATTTCTAGATACCTTACAGTCATGTGCCACCATACCCAACTAATTCGTGTGTGTGTGTACACATATAGAGTCAGGAGTACATCTATCTAGTTCATTACCAGATCGTTCCGGACACTAAGCAGAGACTGATACATGGTCTATGTTCAATAAACACTTCTTAAATAAATGAATCAGTAAATGGGTGAATACAGCTAAGACTCAAGAAAAAACAGATTGCTCCCCTATTCTTCATCTCATCACTGTTTTGCCTAGGAAATCAAATATCTTAAATTTAAGGTACACTTAAAACTTCAAGTGGTGGAGGAGTATTAGCCTCACCAATTACAAATAAGAAATGGATGACATTATGAAGATTCCCCTCACCAGGAGTTAGGAGTTTGAATACTTTCATTAGGAGTGCAAGCTTACAAATATTAAATGGTGCCTGATGAGGACAGAACTTACAGGTACAAAAGGGAGAAAATTCACAAAATCATGCGGAAAAACCAATGACTTTGAGATACACACATATTATCAGATTTTAATCTGCAAAAAGGAAGTGAATAAAAACATTACTTAAGAAAGTAATGTCCTGAAAAGTGAATCTTAAATTTTAGTAGTAACCTTGTAAAATATCTTCAAATTTTACTGACCAAGAACCTCCAAAAACTACAGAAAAAAATAGGACAAGGATAGTACAAAGGATAGTGACATGGTCAAGAACACCTCTGCCCTGAAAGCATATCCAATGAGAAATTCACTGACCTTTACCCCATATTTTACTTTTCCAGCATAATGTTTTATGATGAAAGCAGGCTCCATCACAGCTGGAAATTCAATGTAAGAATTTTCTTCATGTTGATGCTTAAACTTGTCTAGTAATGTTTGATTTGTAGCCTGTGGAAAGCTGAGTTTAAGACAAAAAAAGGAAAAAATGTAAGACACATGCAGTAGTATAACTTCTTTACAAGTATATTATAAGTCCATTGTCATTCCAAACATTTAACTGTTTACAAAGACTTTTCATAGTATCTTATCTGATTTTCACAGCAAGCTAAAAACTGAATATAACAAGGATTGGTATTCTCATTCTAAAGATGACAAATAAAATGCTGTGATTTTATACATGCTTATACTTTGCAATCATCCTAACAGAGAAATTACAATAATCCCTTGGTTCACAAACTTAATTTTTCTACAATTCTGGTCACAAACTGAACTGGACAAAACTGCATCAAATTTCCCCACATAGTCTGCATTGAACCTAACCACTGAATTTGATTCAGTTCTTGTTCAATTCAATTTGCAACCTGAAACATGGGAAGATTTGAGTTCCTGAACCAAGGTACCACTGTAATTCAAGTGATTCGTTATTTAGCTAACACTGCACTATGCTGCTATAAAATCCAATGGAAAATAAAACCCAAACCTGAAAGCACCAAGACCCCTGAACAGGTGGCATTCTGGGCGGATGGGCACACATGCCTTTGGAAGGCAAAAGAACAGACCACCCAGACTCCAGGCCACACAGCCTCCTAGACATGCAGGTGCACACAGCCTTTGGTGGATATAGTAATCAGCAAGATGAGCAATGTGGAAGTGTCTGAAGCAGCAGCAAGGAGCAAAGCCAGTGGGCTCTGGAGAATCCACCAACGGAAGACCAGTCCCTGCCCCCACACCCAGACGCCAAGATCAGCTCTATACCCAACACAAATCCC
>PVJX010018017.1:0-37360 GCA_004027295.1 Dolichotis patagonum
ACTTCAGCGCGGCTGAGGTGGCAATTCACGGTGCCTCTGGGTGGATCGTGTGCAGTGCCGGTCCTGGCGAGCTGCACGCCGGGCTGTTCAGCTCCGGGCTCTGGCAGCTCAAGCCAGTCGCTTTGGCGCGATCGCTTGTTCAGGTCGGGCGGAATTCAGGCGTCTCGAGGTGGGTGCCATGCTCGCCGATCTTATCTTCACTAATAGTAGCCCCAGGACCTCTTATTCTAGCGGGTTTTTGCGCTTTAGTTTCTTTCTGTGTTGTGAGAGTCTATCTCTCTCTGTTTGGGTCTCTCCAGGGTGTTTTATTCTGGCATTTGAGCTGTCTCTCTCAGAGAGGGTCTCTCTCCTGCTACCTACCAGTCTGCCATCTTGTCTCTTCCATTCTTTATTTTGTGAGATATATGTAGTGTAGTTAGTTTTTCTCAGCCTCTACAATGCATTTTCACATTCTTAACAGAGTGTTTATTAAGAGTAAAAGTTTAAAAACTTTGATTAATTGGTATTTTTAAAATAATTTTATGATAGGACACAAAACACCCATCTATATAATCTTTTCTACCCCGAGCGCACAAAATATATTTCTTATGCTTTCTTCTAAAGCTTTTATAGTTGTAGTTTATATGTTCAGCTATATGATCTATTGCAGGTAAGACTTGTATATGCTGTGAGATAAAAATTAAATCTCACTTATTTCCAAATGTATATCCAGTTGTTGCTGAACCACTGTTTAAAAGGCAGTTATTTCCCCATTTAATTACCTTGGCACCTTTACACTGAGTCTGCTTCTAGACTATTCTATTCCATTAATGTATACATTTATTCTTAGGATAATTATATGCTATAGCTTTATTATAAGCCTTGAAATTGAAAAAGTATAACAGCTCCAATTTTTGTGCTTTTCCTTTTCCAAGTTGTCTTGCCTTTTACATGAACACTTAATAAGCCTTTTACGTGAACACTTAATAGGATTTTTATTATATGGTAATCTTCAGGCCAATTTAAGAACGAATTTACATTCAAACATTAAGTCGTCAAGTCTATAAATGTGTACCTTTTAATTCATTTGACTCTTCTCTAGTTTACCTCACCAGTGTTTTCTGATTTGTAGTACACAGATCTTACATATGTTTAATTAAATTTGTTCCTTTTAAAAACTAAAATATAGTGGGCTGGAGCTAGTTCACTGGTAGAGCACTTGCCTAGTATGTGCAAAACCATGGGCTTGATCCCCAGTACTGCCAAAAAAATTTTTTTAAATTAATGCACCGTAAAATTTACATAATCTTTTAGGTATACAATTCAGTGGTTTTTAGTGCATTTACAACATTATGAAACTATTACTTGTAACTAATTCCAGAACTTTTTCACTACTCCAAGAAGAATACCCATTGGGTTAGTCATTCCTTATGTCCTCTCCCTCCAGCCCCTGGCAACCACTGAGCTGTTTTCAGCCTCTATGAATTTGCTTATCTGGTGCATTTTTGTATAAGTGGTAATCATTTTAAAATGCAATGCAATCTTTTGGAGACTGAGAGTTAGCTCAGGGGTATATCATTGCCTAGCATGTACAAGGTCCTAGGTTTTATTCCCAGCACTGGAAAAAAATGCAGCTTTCTGTGTGTCGCTTCTTTCACTTGGTGGGTTTTCAAGGTTCATCAACATCGTAGCATGAACCTGCACTTTCACCCTTTGGTAGCTGAATGACATTTCACTGTACAGATATATACTACATTTTGTTTATCTGTTTATCAACTGAATGTTGGATGGTTTCCATTTGTGGCTATAGTGAATAATGCTGCTGTAAATGTTCAAGTTTTGGGGGGACATATGTTTTCATTTCTCTGGGAACATGTTTAGGAAAGAAATTACTGGGTTATGTATCAGCTCAACTTTTAACATTTGAGAAACCATCTCACTGTTTTCAGATGCAAATGTACCATTTTATATTCCTATCAGCAGTGTATGAGGGTTCCAGTTTCTCCACATCTTCCTTGTTATTATTGATAAATATATTCTTGTGTTACTGGGGATCAAGCCCCCAGGAGCATCCTACCACTGAAGCTATATCCCTAGTTCACACACACACACACACACACACACAAACGTATAATGTATATATACATGTAATGTCTGCATACATATAAAGTGTGTGTGTGTGTGTGTGTGTGTGTGTGTGTATATATATATATATATATATATATATATATATATGTTAAATTTTGATACAAGGTCTCACTAAGTTGCCCAGGTGAACTCAAACCTAAGATCCTCATACCTCATATTCCCAAGTGCTCAGCTTATAACCATGTACCACTGCGCTCAGTCTGTTAGCCATATTTTTATTTTAACTACCATGGTGGGTATGAAGTAGTATTTCAACATGGTTTTAATTTTCATGCTTATTGGCTATCTGTATTTCTTCTTTAGAAAATGTCCTTCAAATCATTTGCCTATTTTAGATGAAGCTATTTGTCTTTTTGCTGTTGAGTTTCAGGAAGTCTTTATACCTTCTACATATTAGTCTCCTTTATGAACTGAATTTTGCCTCTCCCAAAATACATTGAAGTCTTAACTCCTAGAACCTGTGAATGTGACACTGTTTATAATAGGGCCTTTGCAAATGTAACCCAGTTAACAAGAAGTCATTGGTGTGGACCTTAACCCAGTATGAGTGGTACAGTTATAACAACAAGAAATTCCAGGTAGAGATAGACACATGTGGGGCGAATGCAGTGCCGGAAGATGACAAGGCAGAGATTGGAGTGACGTTGCTGTCAGCCTGGGAAATCACTGACCAACAGCAAATACCAGAAGCTAGGGGAGGCAAGTGGGGATTCTGCTAGAGTCTCTCTTTGCCCTAGCTCTGTAATGCCTTGATTTCAGATTTCCAGCCTTCAGAACTGAAAGAATACATCTCTGTTGTTTTAACCCACCCAGATTGTGGAACTTTTCTAACTAATCCTAGGAAACAAATATAGATTTTGTCACCTAAAAGTAAGGTCTTCATGTTAATAAATATCTAAAAATGTGGAACTGGTTTTGGAATTGCCTAATACTGCACTTGCTGGAAGAATTTTGAAGTGCTTAGTAGAAAATGCCTATATTGCCTTGAAAAAATTGTTAGAAGAAATACAGAATTTTGGAGGGCCAAGAGTAGAACAATATGGTTTGAATAAGGGGATCTGTGTTCTGCTTGATTATTAAGATCTGCTTATTTCTGTTAATTGTGTTTCTTTTTGCTCCCCAAACTCAATTTTTATAGCCCCGTCTTCAAGTTTACTAAGTCTTCTGCCTGTTTAAATTTGCCTTTGAATTCCTAAAGTGAATTTCAGTTGTTAGAGTTTTCTGCTGTAGAATTTTTGTTTCTCTTCTATCTCGCTATTGATATTTCTGTTGTGTTCACACATAATTTTCTTGACTTTCTTTGTATCTCCTTTTGCTCATTAAGCACCTTTTAAAAACAGTTGTTTTAAAATCTTTATGTAGTAGACTTGCCATCTGATCTTTTCCAGGGTCAGTTTCTGTTTCTTTTTCTTTTGGGCGGGCCATACTTTCATGTTTCTTTTTATGCCTTGTGACCTTTTGGTTGTTATTGTTGAAAGTTGGATGTTTGAATATTATAATATAGAGACTCAGGAAATCAGAGGCTCTGCCTTCTCTAGGCTTTGCTGCTGCTGCTGCTTTCCCTGCTTAGTTGTTCATCACTGTAGTAAGATTAACCTGTAGTGTAAACTTAAGATCTCCACAGATTTTTTTCTAAGCAAGTGCCTTTCCTTGGCATATGTAGAGACTTTCCAGTTTTCCCTGTACATACAGTTGCATTTGAATGTGCTACTCTTCAGCATCTAGCTTCCAAAAAGGGAAAAATATAGAAATGAATGAGAAAAAGAGCACTAATCTTTTGAATCCCCTGAACGTTGCTTCACCCAGGTAGGAAGGAACCTGCAGCGATGGGTAGAGGTGTAGAAACATTGTCTGCCCATGTCATTTCTGTGCGCACACGAGCAGAAGCAGCATCCAGCCATCAGTGCACACAGATCCCCAACATCTGAAGGACAGGGTCTTTGCTGCTCACCCTGACTGACTCCAACAGATTGCATGCAACCTGCTTCAGGAACTTATTTGTTTCTTCTCTGGCATTTCCAAGTCCTCGTTGTTGTTGTTGTTGTTGTTGTTGTTGTTTTAATCAGTTTGATTTAATTCACTTTTGTTTCTTGGTACTTATCTTTTCTGGGAATATTTGAGCATCTTAGTCCCATGGGCTTATAGTTTTCATCAAGTATGGAAAATATTTAGCCATATTTCTTCTCAAATTTTTTCTTTCTTTACCACTGTGACTAATATCCCATGTGTGTTAAATCCCCTTGGTATTGTCTCAAAGGCTATGTTCATTTTTTCCTAGCTTTTCTCACTTTTTTCAAGTTGATTATTTCTAGTGTTGTGTCTTCAAGCTCATTCATTTTTTCAATGGTGTTTTTAATCCCATCCAATTAATTTCTTATTTCAGATATTGAACTTCTAGCTCTAGAAATCCCATTATTTTTTCTTAACACTATGTTCCATTTTTATTCATTATGTCTAAAGAGAGACCCTGCTATTTCTCAGTCTGTTTCTGTTGACTTATTTTCCTCCTAGTTACATCACACTTTCTTGTTCCTTTATTAGTAATGGATGTTGATATTATGAATTTTATGTTGTTGAGGACTGCATTTTACTGTCTTGCTTAAAGAATATTAAATTTTGTTTTCATAGTTGGTTAAATTTCACAACTGGGTAAGTTAACTGTTGAATAGCTTGATTCCTTCTGGATTGTTTATAAGCTTTCTTATGACAGAATTACAATATTCTAGGGCTAGAGTAGTCTACTCTTTAGATGTGACCCTGGGTAGTTATCAGAGCTCTATTTTCTGTGTGGTCAAAACTCATATCCCATACCAAAGTAATCTTGAGAATTGTTCTTACAATTCTGTCATTCTTTGCCTATTTTCAGAGTTTTGCCCTAATATTCCTGGCAAGAGTGGTTGAAACCATGTAGAGATTTCTTCTGTTCTTTCTCTGTAATGCTCCCTTCTCCCTGGCAGTCTGCCCCGCACATTTCTTCCATTTCATTTTTCCTAACTCCTTTCTATGTCTGTCAGTTCCCCAAGACTGCTATCCTCCTATGGGATTCTCTTCACATTGCCAGTCTTCAGATTTCCAGATAGAAAGCCCTGGCAATTGCAGTGCTCACCTAACCCTACCCATTCCAATAGATTAGACTTCTCTAACGTTTCTTGTCAAACATCTCTTGTCAAATGTTTTACATGCCCCCCCCACACACATTGGTCTACTTGTACTAATGAGAAGCATCTTAACCTCACCATATCATTATGGCCTTCCGTTTTCTATGAGCCTCTTTCTGAGGTCTTCTACCTATTTTTCTGTCGAGACCTTAGGTTTGAGGTGCCCTGGCTCATTCTGTCAAACATTAATTCTTGGATGAATGAATTCTTGGATCCAAGAATGTCTTCTTGCTTACCTCTATAATTGAGAACTTCTTCCAAGCTCTTTTGTCTTTATTGAATCTCTGTTTCAGGCATTGAAAGTAACTAATGAAATTGGTTTCTTAAATATGAATCTCCTAGGGCCAAGCACCTGCCTGGCAAGTGCGAGGTTATGAGTTTGATCTCCAAGTTTTTTCCTCTGTATCAGAGGAAATTCTTCCTTAGGCGTTATGTTCTTTGGGGTTTATAAAATCAATTTTAGGGTAGCCAGCACAGGCCAGGAGAAGCTGCCAGCCATACCCCCAAGAGCCCACAGCTGCCATTGCCATCAGAACCAGTAACCAGCACGGGCCAGGAGAACCAGCCACACATGCCCCCACAAGCCCACCAGTGCCACAAGCCCACCAGTGCCATCACGGGCCAGGAGAACCAGCCACACATGCCCCCACAAGCCCACCAGTCTTGGTATAGCTGCACAGGTCTGGAAAAGCCTGCCTCATGCCCTACCATCTCCCTGGGAACCTAGGTTAGCAGAAACCCAAGTTGCCTAACCTATTCCCTATACCATGAACAGGTAACCAATGTGGGAAGTACCTGAGGCCCCATAAATGGTTCATCCAAAAGAAACCAGGAAAATATCAAGATGAAAGAGCAAATGACAACCTCCAGCCACAGAGCACAAACCCAGGAGAAATAAACATGGAAGAAATGGGAAGTCGCACACCAAAAATTTCCAGGATGATGGCAACCAAAGTAAAGAAACTACTTCATGAGGCTGTAAAAGAAATAAGATCAGAAATTATATTGCAGGTAAAAGAAGAAATGAAAAACATAATGAAAAGGTTGCTGAAAGTATCTAAAGAAGACATAGGTCAACAAAAAAGAGGAGCATAGAAAAATGAAGGAAACCTTGAATAAGCAATATAGAGAAGAATTTGAATGCATTAAATACCTTCAAAGAAATATCCAGAAAATTAAAAACTCCATTGAAAGCTGGTAGAACCACTTGAAAAAAGCTGAGGATAGTCTCTCAGACCTTGAAGACAGGATTGCAGCTAGCAATCATGAAAGGAAAGATCCCTTAAAAATAACAGAGAACCAAGAAATAACAATTCAACAGCTGCAAGATGATGCAATGCAAAATAATATAAGACTTATAAGTGTCAGCAAAAAAGTGCAGGGGGGCAGCAGCAAAAAAAAAAAAAGGCATAAAAAGATTATTTGCAGAAGTAATAGCAGAAAACCTCCCAAGCATGGGAAAAGAACCTGACATACAGGTAAGTGAGGCATATAGAACTCCAACTAGCCATAACCACAATGAATCTACACCCAGACATATGATGGTCAAGGTCCCAGAAATTGGGCACAAAAACAGAATATTAAAGGCTGTTAGAGGATAGAACCAGATTACCTATAAAGGAAAACCATGAGAACCATGACAGATGTCTCAACACAAACTATTAAGTCAAGAAGAGCTTGTAGTGAAGCATTTCAAGTCCTGAAAGAAAACAACTTCCAACCCAGATTGATGTATTCTGAAAAACTATCTTTCAAAATTAATGGGGAAACAAGATATTTCCATGACAAAGAACAACTGAAGGAATTGATGACCACCAAACCAACCCTACAGGGTGTACTGAAGGACATTCTAGAGAGAGATGACTACAGTTCCAGGAACAGCAGCAGAGGGGGATCGCCAAGTAGGGCAGGCAATTGAATGGAGGGGAAAAGTGGGGGAACAGTGCAGGAGGATGGCATGGCAGAGATAAGCCAGTGCATGTTGGTTGTAACCATTAATGTAGATGGCCTCAATTCACCAATAAAAAGAAACACAGGCAGAGTAGATTGGGAGATAGGATCCATCATTATGCTATATGCAAGGAACACATTTGACTCTAGAGGAAATTCATGGATTGAAGATCAGAGGACAGAAGATAATACTCCATGTGGCAGAGACCCAGGAAAAAGCAGGGGCATTTACCCATCAACTGCAGATTGGATAAGAAAGTTATGATACTTTTAGACAATGGAAAGCTACTTAGCAATAAAGAAGGATAGTACCGACTCTTGGAGGTAAATGAATGCAACTTGAAATCATGTTCATGGATGAAATGGTTCAGACTCAAATGGGTGAACATCATGTTGTCTCTCTAGTATAAAAAACTGAAGGAGTTAATGGGATCCAAAATGTACAATAGATATTGTGAAAATGAAAGGGGAGGAAATGTCTAAAAAGGGAAGGTGGTAGCCATTGTTACTGTCCTATTGTCTTGTTTTGAAGTCCTGTATCATTTTCATTGTTGTATTTTGTTTGGCTTTATTCTGTTTTTTTTTTATTATGTCTTATGGTATGGGCAGTTATTTTGAAGATCACAAGATATAGTATGGCAGCCATTGTTAATTTCCTGTTATCTTGTTTTGAAGTCCTGTATCACTTGCATTGTTTTATTTTGATTGGTTTTATTCTGTTATTTTTTTTTATTTTATTATGTCTGGTAGTATGGGCAGCTATCTTGATGATCATAAGGCATTATGGTAGCCATTGTTAATTTCCTATGATCTTGTTTTGAAGTCCTATATCACTTTCATTGTTTTGTTTTGATTGGCTGTATTCTGTTTCATTTTGTTTGATTTTATTTTCTTTAAAATAAAAATTTCCTAAAATCAGTTTCAGAAAACTAAATTTTTCATAAATACACCAAAATTTACATATCCTAACATGTATATCCTTCAGTAAAGTTTTCCCTGGAGGCTTTAATCATGTATACTATGTGCATTGGATAGAAACTATTTGTAAGTTCTGCTTTACAAATTGGCTTTATATTAACACAAATAAAAAGTTTGGCTTATTACGTTTTTCCTTTTTTTTAATGTGGGACTGAGACTAGTACCTCACACATCTCAGGTAAATGCTCTATCACTGAGCTATATCTCCAGCTTCTAAAGTGCAACCATTTCTTGCCCCAAACTTGTATATCAGTTAATTTCCAAATGTGTCTCTGTACGGGAGTTCACAACTTCCTTAAAGAAATCAAGCTCACTCAGAATGATGATTGCTTATCATCTTTTGTTTGTGCATGTCTTCACCATTTCAGAAAGTAATTTTAGACATGGATTGTTAACAGATTTTGTGTGAGTTGCTTTTCAAAAATAATTTCTCTGAAAGGTTGAAGCTCACAGGAAAGTTTACCTGAAAATACACACATGTGTTTATAGCAAAAGCTTTTATAAATACAATATAAGATTTTAGGGTTGCATCATAAGGAATGCGCTCTGACTGCCTCAACACTTGGAGCACAGATCTACAACAGAGCTGATCACGTTTTAGTGTAATTTACCTGCCTGCGTATCTGTGACATCACTGTGGTATTCTGCTAGGACAGGACCACCGTGCTGTTTACAACGCAGAAGGCTACAATCAAGGTAGTTTCAGTTTAACTGTTAGGAGCACAGTTTGGCCTGAATTCAAATCCGGGATCTTATTGCTTACATTGTAACCTTGAACAAATTACTTAATTCTCCACTCCCATAATTTCCTTATCTGTAGACTTGAAACAATTATTACACATATTACTATATTCCCATGACTCAGCAAAGTATCAGCACATATTTTGCATCCAATAATTGTTGAATGAGTGAAAATACAAAGAAATCTATAATAAACAAGGTGGCTATAATGTAACAGGAAGATATGTAATAGAATAATATTTAATAGGATAATATTTTGTTAATAGTTGGAGGGAAATACTACACACATGAAACATGATACTTTTAAATGGTAAAATTTTTCATATAAAACATAACAAAAGCACAGTGAGTCTCTTATACAAATCCCATTCTTCTTGCATTCTTTCCTTCTGACAGTGCAGGAAAAAAGGTGATGATACACAGATTTGTCCTCGTGGTCACTGAGAAGGAGCCTGGTTGTAGTATCTAATCTTTCCACTTCATTTCTCCATTCTTCCATTTGATAGTGAAATGTAGACCAAATCGATTGCAGCATGAGTCATGTAATTGTTTAAAAAAGAAAAATATTTTCCCAAAGGCTTCACCTGTGTGACAGTGACACTTTCACTTCTTATATAGTTATTTTCTTTTGTCTCCAGTGGTGATTATGACCATGACCTGCTCCTTATTGTGTCATCCATCCATCTACATAAAGTAGGCCCCAAGGTGAATCTAGAATTGTAAAAGTTATTAAGGGTGGCTCTTAGGAAAGAAAGGAAGAAGGAGGCAGAGAGGAAAGACCTTCAACTTGCAGTGTGGTCTGACATCTGTTATGTAAGTGGGAGAAGAAAGAAAGATTCTAAAGGGAGAGCCTTAGACTGTGGAATAGCTCTGAGAAGGTCTCAGGGTGTCGAACAGGGAGCTTTGGCACAATGATAACCTGCAGAGGAATTCCACATTGGGCAGAAAGGGCCAGGTCATGATGCTCCCACCTTGTCCAGGATCCACCGGAGGCTTCTGAAAAGAGTGCTGCAGTACTTTGTTGAAGGATGATGCTGGTGGTATACTTCCATGTGGCCCTCGGTGTCATAAAATTCTTGGATTGGAGAAGACACTTGGAGACAATCTGGCTAATCTACCTCCCTCTGTGATCAGTGTTGCCTCTGACATTCTGTACCAATAAGCATCTATCTTGGGGGGGGGGTATCCATATACTTGTTTTGGACTTTTAAAGACAGGGTCTTGCTGTATTCCAAGCTGGCCTCAAACTCAATGTGTAGCTCTGGCTGGTCTTAAACTCGTAATTCTCCTGCCTCATCCTCTTGAATGCTGAAATTATGGGCATATGCCATTATGCCCAGCTTTGCATCTCTATCTGGTTTTAAAAGATGCTCAGAAAAGATCACACAGTTTTCTCTACTGTTTGACATTAAATATTATAATTTTTTTCTATGTTTGAGCTCAATCCTTTAGGCTGTGGTGCAAGCCAGTTTTCTTTTCCTTGAAATATATATGAATTTTAAAAATTATAAAACCTTCATTTTGACTCTACTGATCCGATCACTTAACATTGTCCCACATTAACCATCTGGAGTGGGGCTATGAGAACCATTGTAAGTAAAAGTTTATTCTCTTTAAATATATTAACAAGTAGACATTTTAAAACTAGAAAAAGTTATCACTGAATAGTAATCAATTAGAGCTAAACAAAATCATTTCCTAAAGAAAGAGGAGGTAACTATTATTATTTGCTTTCAATGTTCTCTATCATTCACAAAGAAAAACCCTCAAGGTTCTCTGTATTTGGCAGCCAGGAGATGGTGTTATTGATAACTGTTAATGAAAAGGTCAGTCTCAGCAGAGGGAAGCGTCGAGTGAACTGTCTCTTAAGGAGTAATAACACTTTCAGGGAACCCATTTCCAGATCTTGATCTAGCAGCACACTATCTCTGGTATGGATTTTCAGCTTTCACATGGACACTCCAGTGTTTCCTGCTGATTGCTATTTTGTTTTCTATTTTCTACAAAAGGAAGTAAAAGTATGGTGTGATTGTGAATGTTACATACCAGCTTTTTTGGGCCACAAGATGCCCAGGTATATGACTGAACATTACTTCTGGATACATCTGAGGGTGTTTGCAAAGGAGATTAGCAACGGAATCTTTAGACTGAGTAAAACACGTTGCTATACTCCATGTGAGTAGGTACTGTCTATAAAGTCTGATTGGAAATTGTGGTGAATGTTTAAGTTTTTAAAAAAATATTATAGTAAAAGACATTGCAGTTAACACCCCAAACACTCCCCCGTCCTTCAAACATACTCATGCCCTTTTCTTGCCGTTTTCTGAAACAGTTCTGGAAGTTTTTTGTGAGTGTCTTTAGTTGTGCTATCATGGCCACCTCAATGTCCTGAACTGATTCAAAACATCTGCCTTTCGTGATTATTTGACTTCTGGGGGATATCCAGGAGTTACATAGTGCCACATCCAGTGAATAAGGTGCATGAAGGCAGCCATCATGCTTTTCCATGCCTGCTTTTCCACTGGATGGTGCCCAGCAGCCACATTCACCGTGTTTTTGATCACACTTTGTAAATGTGTGAATAAGAATTTCCAGAACTACTTCATAAAATAGCAAGAATGGTGCGATAAGTATGTTAAAAGAAGTGGGAGAGAGTCTTTTCAGTGGGATTCATAGTAATATATCTTATGTAATCGATTTTTAAAAATTTAAATATTCACCATATATTTTGATCACCCCTTATCAGTCAAGCGCATGAAGAGGGCAAAAAGACAGAAAGAGGGAGAGTTTACTCTCTCTTCCAGACTGCTTGAGCTAGGACATCAGTCCTCTGCTACCCTTGGACTGGGACTTCCACCACTAGGGCTACTGGATCTCAGGCCTTCAGACTAAGACTAGAACTCACCATTGGCTCTCCAGTCCCTGGCGTTTGCACTTGGAATAGAACTGACACCATCGGTTCTCCTGGTTCTCAGGCCTTTGAACTTGGACTGGGACCACTGTGTTCTGCCAGCTTTTCTGAGTCTGTATTTTGTAGATGGCATCATGGATCCCCAACCCCTCTATCATTGCACAAGCCAATTCATCATGTAAGTCTGTCTGTCTGTCTCTCTCTTTACCTCATCCAATACACATGGAAACTAATATTTGAATATTTGAAATTTTTAATGACTCTGGTGCAAGTTTGATATAGCTCATGTAATATTAACAGAAATTCTGAGAGGTAGATACCATTCTTCTTGTGTTGCAATGGCAAAAGAAACACTCAAATGTCACCCAGAATTTGGAGGCAATTTATTTAATGTTGATGAGCACTGACCTCAAGAAAAAAGTGTCAGTCATCAAAGGCTCAGGGAAGGAGGTTTTTATGGGATTTGTAAGCCAGAAGCAGAAGATGTGGTGGTTATTGACTGGTTCTTACAATGTGTGTCCTAGAGACCAGCATCATTAGTGATCATGCATCAGTATGATCAGCTGTTTCTAAGAAACAGAAATAACAGGAACTACAACAGAAACTGAAGTGAACTGGAGGTTACCTGGGCAAGTATTCTGGCTGGGGTGGGGAAATACATCTTCTGATACAATGTAGTTGAGGAAATAAAGACCACAAATTCATAAATGTGAAAATCAAGATTTCATATCTCAACCTGGCTACAAAACCCATTTTTGCCACTGTGGTTTTCAGACTGTGTTCCAGGAGTCCTTGATGTACCACACTTGCAGTGGGTCTTCTACCGCTTCATAAATTGGAGAAGCTCCCACTTCTGGGCACTTTGTAGTGGCTTCCCTATAAGAATTCTTTTGAAAATAAAACAGGAGAGTCCTATGACTTCAAAAGAAAAAATAATCTAGGAAATTACTCTCTTGTATCAAGCAGTCTCCTCAAAATGTGACCCACATCCATTTCCGGATGCTGTGGGTTCACCGCTGTAGTGCCATTGCTATACATAGTCTCAGAGAAAATACTGAAAATAGAAGACATGCTATGTAACTAGCAGGAATAATACTAACCACAATATGTTGAGCATTTATCATGTGCTACCATCTATTTGAGGTGTTACAAACATAATCTCATATAGTCCTATAGTAGCCCTCTATTATAAAGGTAAAGCAGGGGTATTTCCATTTCATATTTGTGAGAGTTTGAGAGCACTTGACCAAAGTAGGAGTCAGCGCCAGAAGTTGATCCTGGTTTATCTAGCCATAGAGCTCATTTTCTACACAATACCTATTCTTGCGGAGATTCACATATGGGATTCTAGGCTGTAGCATGCTCAGCACTGGACACATAAACCACCTCCATGTAGAGGTGATGGCTGGGCAGTGTTTTATTCTGTGCAGTGCCTGCACCCACCATCTCATTTGAGAGAAGACAGCAGTGAAACTTATCAGAGTAGCCTTGTTCAGAATATTAAATGATTCTCCATCTTTCAGATAGTACATCTTCGGAAGGGGAACATTCTGAGCTGTTTAACTGCTTCTCCAGAGTTACTGGCAGCTACCCTGTGCTAATGAGACAACTTGCTAACAAGTCATTAGTTTTTCTCTTTGTTTACTACTGGTCTACTGGTGAGGTAGGCACCCTTCGGCTACCCAGAGATTTCTATATCCAGATGTTCATTTCCAACATTATTTGCTACCCCTTTCCTATGCTTTTCTGCTTTAAATTTTGGTCAGTAATCCAATGAAGTACACAAACTACCTAAATGTATTACTATATTCAGTGTGCCACATATTATGGTAAATTTCCAATGAACATTTGTATAGCACTTTCAAGTATACTGTTTTTTCAAGTATAAATATATACAATTAGTTAAAATACATGGATAAGTCTATGTATACCTTAAATACAAATTATTTGATCAGTTTCAAGTATTTTATTTAGAAAAAAACTAATTTTTAAAACTTAACATTAAAACATCCTTATACTAAAAAATACAAAGAAAATGAAGGGAGTTTTCATTTTTAAGAGTTGAGATGTTTCCCCACCTTTGTACTGAGACATCAGTAAGGGTGGGGTCAAGGGAACACATGCATCAACGTGTCAAACGTAGATTCACAAAAATGTTCACCAATGCAGGTGGTGGTTGATGACAAAGAAGCTACTGTGGAGGAAAATACGTCCTTTATGTCTGACACAAAGCTGTGTCAACATAACTCTTTTGTTCATCATATTAGAAAAGAGGAATTATAGAAATTACATTGAGTTTTAGCATCCAATTTTAATAGCATTTTCCATTCTTTCTAACTTACCAGTTTGAGACTGCCATTCTTGTTTTATTGAAGTTTAACATGAGAAGATAAATTAGCAATTTGATTAGTTCATAGTTATCGGTATTCTATTTTCCTAATGCTTACTCCTTTGGTTAGCTAACAAACAACAACAAAAGCCCAAATTCATAACAAATATCTTATCATAAAAAAGAGCTGGTCCATGACCAGATAGTAAGTGGAACTTACATGTAGGAAGAGATTTCAGGGAATATTCTCAGGGAAGGATGTTTAAGATTGTAGCTTATGATTTTAATATTTAAAAAAGTAACACATTACATATTTTAACTGGTGACTTATTTGGATTCAGATTTCTATCTTAGAGCCTCAGGTATCAGTAAATAGAAAGATTGAAGAGAAATTAGTGTGAAAGATCAAGACACAAATTCCAAGATATGAGTGAGGTAAGAAATAGAAAGATAATTTTTAGTTACACTCTAATACCGCTATGGCAAACTCCAAAAGGATGCTCTGAAAATAGGCAAAAAGAGACAGTATACTTCTAGAAATGTTGAATCTACATTCTATGATTATGAACAGTGCTTACAGAAATCTTCCCAGAAGAAGTCAGTCAAGAAGGAGCTCATTAGTGCGATGTGATGGCACATGCCTGTATTCCCAGCACTCAGGAGGCTGAGGCAGGAGGATTTCCATGAGTTCAAAGCTGGCCTGAACTACATAGCAAGACCTTGTCACAAAAAAAGAGCTCATTAAAAATATATTTATGATGGAACTTGAGACCATCATACTAAGATGAATAAGCCAGACTCAGAAATTTAAATATTGTATGCTTTCTTTTATATGAGAAACCTAAACTAGAAATAATTAAACATGTAAAATAAAGAAGCTGTGATCAGAAACTTGAAGACAGACTCTTGGAGATAAAGAAAGGTATTAAGGAAGCAGGAGGAAAGCAGGTAGGGGGTAAAGGGATGGAAATGTGCAAAATATGTTATATGCATCTACCAATTTCCTATTATGTAGCTCAAATGTAGAGTACTTGCTTAGCATTTGTAAAGCCCAGAGTGTAACTGTTACCTACACACATATCAACCATGCATATAAAAGATCTCATCTCATTGAAGAATAAATATGAGAATTCAGAACAATTCAAGGACACACACACACACACAGGTAGCCAGAGGAGAAGCAGCAGCCAGCCCCAGCCTTGTGAACCTGATGGTCACCATCAGGGACCTGTAGCCAGTGGGGTCTGGGAGAACCAGCCAACCACACCTTGGAGAAGTTACACATGTCTGGAGAAGCCCACCGTGTGCCCCACTGCCTCCCCAGGAACCTAGGTTAGGAGATACCCAGGTGCTTGATTCATTCCCCTACATTGTGAACAGGTAGTCCATGTAGGAAGTACCTGGGTCCCCACAATTGGCTTGTCCAGAGGAAACCAGGAAAATGGCAAGATGAAAGAGCAAAGGCAATTGCTGGTCTCCAGCCCATGCAGCACCAGCCCAGGAGAAATAAACATGGAAGAAATGGGAAGTCACATACTTGAAATTTCCAGGATGATGGCAACCGAAGTAGAGAAACTACTTCATGAGGCTGTAAAAGAAATAAGATCAGAAATTATATTGCAGGTAAAAGAAGAAGTGAAAAGCATAATGAAAGGGTTGCTGAGAATATCTAAAGAAGATGTAGATCAACAAAAAGGGGAGTGTAGGAAAATGAGGGAAACCTTGAATAAGCAATATAGAGAAGAATTGGAATGCATCAAATACCTTCAAAGAAATATCCAGAAAATTAAAAACTCCATTGAAAGCTGGTAGAACCACTTGAAAGAAGCTGAGGATAGTCTTTCAGACCTTGAAGACAGAATTGCAGCTAGCAATCATGAAAGGAAAGATGCCTTAAAAATAACAGAGAACCAAGAAATAACAATTCAACAGCTGCAAGATGATACAATGAAAAATAACTTAAGACTTATAAGTGTTAGCAAAAAAGTGGAGGAAGGGGGTGTGAAAAACAAAAGACATAGAAAGACTATTTGCAGAAGTAATAGCAGAAAACCTCCCAAGCATGGGAAAAGAACCTGACATACAGGTAAGTGAGGCATATAGAACTCCAACTAGCCATAACCACAATGAATCTACACCCAGACATATGATGGTCAAGGTCCCAGAAATTGGGCACAAAAACAGAATATTAAAGGCTGTTAGAGGATAGAACCAGATTACCTATAAAGGAAAACCCATGAGAATCATGACAGATATCTCAGCACAAACTATCAAGTCAAGATCTTGTAGTGAAGCATTTCAAGTCCTGAAAGAAAACAACTTCCAACCCAGATGTACTGTGAGATGTACCCAGATGTACTGTGAGAAACTATCTTTCAACAGTAATGGGGAAACAAGATACTTCCATGACAAGGAACAACGGAAGGAAGGAATTGATGACCACCAGACCAACTGTACAAGGAGTGCTGAAGGACATTCTAGAGAGAGATAAAGATGACCACAGTTCCAGGAACAGCAGCAGAGGGGGATCGCCAAGTAGGGCAGGCAATTGAATGCAGGAGAAAAGTGGGGACCAGTGCAGGAGGATGGTATGGCAGAGATAAGCCAGTGCATGTCAGTCGTGACCGTTAATGTAGATGGCCTCAATTCACCAATAAAAGAAACACGGGCAGAGTGGATTGAGAGATAGTCTCCATTATTATGCTGTGTACAAGAAACACATTTGACTCAAGAGGAAATTCATGGACTGAAGGTCAGAGGACAGAAGACAATACTCCATGTGACAGAGACCCAGGAAAAAGCAGGGGGAATTTATCCATCAACTGCAAAATGCATAAGAAAGAAATAGTATTTTTATACAATGGAAAGCTACTTAGCAATAAAGAAGGATAGTCTCAAGACTCTTGGAGGTAAATGAATGCTACTTGAGATCATGTTCATGGGTGAAATGGTTCAGACTCACATAAGTGAGCATCATATTGTCTCCCTAGCATAAAAAACTGAAGGAGTTAGTGGGAACCAAAATGTACAATAGATACTGTGAAACTGAAAGGGGAGGAAACGTCTAAAAAGGGAAGGTGGTAGCCATTGTTACTTTCCTATTATCTTGTTTTGAAGTCCAGTATCACTTGCATTGTTTTATTTTTATTGGTTTTATTCTGTTATGTTTTATTTAATTTTATTATGTCTGATGGTATAGGCAGCGACTTTGAAGATCACAAGATTATGCTAGCCATTCTGCTAGCCATTGTTGATTTCCTACTGTCGTATTTTGAAGTCCTGTATTATGTTCACTGTTTTGTTTTAATTGCCTCTATTCTGTTTTATTTTGTTTGATTTTATTTTATTCTCTTTAAAATAAAAAAATAAGCTGCATTTATAGAGCATTTTTTATGAGCAAAATAGCTGTTTATGACCAAGCATCATTATCTCTATTTTTCATATGAGGAAACAGGCTAAAAAATGAAATAACTAGCTCAGGGTTCAAATGGTGGTAAACAGCAGAACAGGACTGGTAGGACATACTATTTTATTCTTCATTTCCCATGTTGCGGAGTACAGATGTGTGTTAATCTAATTCTGTTTTCCTCACCAGGGAAACTAACTATGCAGGTATCTCATTTGACAAATACACTCTTTCCGTAGAGTATAGTCATCAAGAGAATTGACTCAACTCTTACTCCATGTTCACTAAAGTGTATTTTTATTTCAATTATATTTCCCAATAGATTTTGTACACAAAAGAAAGTGCACTTTGACGAAGCTGAATAGAGTAGATACTCAAGGCGCGGGCTTAGGTTTGCATTCTACAGCTGACTGTGTGACCTTGAGCAGATTGTTGTAATGTGTTTGAGCTTCATGTACCTTCTTCAAAAAAGAATGTGATGATAATTATTCCAGTCTCATAGGGGTCCTGGAAGACGAAATGAGATGATGCATGTATAGCACCTACCATAGCATCTGACATACGATAAGCTACTACCATGATCACACTATCAATTAATTTGGAAAGATTTTGTCAACACCTTGTATTTGGCAGTTCCTTAAAATTTATAAAAATACTTGCAAAATCATGTGTAATACTCATGTGTAATATAAGTGGGACCAATGTTACTATTTTTAGGGCTGTAGAAACAAGACTTGGAGAGAAAAAATGTAACTCATGGGCTATAGTATCATGAACTAGTTTTATATCCCCTACATGACTCCGTAAGTGAATCAGAATTTATAGGAAACAATAGTACTGCATACAAAATAAATTGTGTAAAATGCTTTTTTACAGATATTGAAAATGAGCCAAGAAAAAATTGAAATATTTGAAACTGATTTGTCAGATGAGAGAGAGAGGAGAAAGCAATTGGCATCTGATTTTATTACTATGCAGAAGGCCTTGAAAGCTGATAGTGAGGTATTGCCACTCAAAATATTATTTTCTAACTTAGAAATTTCATGTTACCATTTATTTTGATTTTAAAATAAACTATAACTGTGTATATTAGGTTGGCCTACTATAACCAAATGCTACAGGCTGAGTCACTTAAACTTTAGAAATTTATTTTCTTACAGTTCCAAAATGTAGGAAGTCTCAGATCAAGGTGCCACCTAATTCAGTTCCTGGAGAAGGGTTCCTGGCTTGCAGGTGGACACCTTCTTGCTGTGTTTTCATGTGATAAAGAGAGAATAAGCTTGTGTGTCTCTTCTCATAAAGGCACCAGCTCTGTCGGATTAGGGCTACACTCATGTGTCCTCATTTGACCTTTATCACTTCCTTCACGACCCTATCTCCAAATACAATCATTTTGGGGATTAGGGCTTTAATCTATGAATTTTAAGGGAGTCACAGTTCAATCCATAACATTATAGAACGTGTTTCCAACAATAATAATGGAAGAGCTCTGTTGTTTCTCCATGCTGAGCACAGGCACTAGCCAAAGAGTATTTTAAGTAACGGGTGTTTGGTTGTTGTGATGTTCATAGAGTCATTCACTTGTGTCTTACTTTAATACTGTCCTGCCATCTTGGAAAGATCTATCAGGAGACATAATCAACATCTATTTTGAAGAGAGATCTAGAAGTAAGCTCATGGAAGTCTGGATCACCAACTAGAGGATGATGATACTCAGTCGGTTTGCAGTGTGGGTGAGGGTAGTGCAATGCCCCAAATCCTGGCCTAATGACCTGCAAGAATGTTTAGTGCAACAGGATAGGAAAATCTTACCACTTGCCGTCTTCCTGCGGTTTTAGGAGGCCACCCACCACCTTCTTGCCCAATGCTATCAGTGTTCTTCACTCCCTCCAATTCAAGGCTTTGGAAAAAAAATACCAAGTAGCTCCTGTCCTAAGGTATATCTTATTTTATTTTATTTATTTTATTTTATATTACTTTTTGGTACCAGAGATCAAACTCACAACATTGCGCTTGCCAGGCAGGTGCTTGTGTTGCTGAGCTGTATCTCTGGCTCCCTAAGGTACATTTTATATAAGCTGTTGGTTATGGGGTACCTTCGACTGATTCTCCATCCCTATTGAACAGTGCATGCTCCATATAATCATTGTAAAGGTTTGAGAGAAAGAATTTGTATCTGACTAAAGTGTTTTGTCTCATGGATATGAAAAGAGAATCAGAGGATTAGAGGAAATCCCACCCAACAAATCACAGAATATACACTGTTAAGTAAAGAAGCATAGTCTGTAGTTAAGAACATAGGGTTTGAAGTCAGACAGACATGCGTTTGGAATCTCAGATTTACTGTGTCCGCCTACATGAATTTTTGCTCTCTGAGCATTAGTTTCAACAACCCTCTTCTAGAGGTGTCACGATTAGAGGTTAACCACATAAACAGCTGAAGATACATTCTTAAAATGGATAATTATTTAACGTAGGAATATCTGAAGATCTTACCTCGATGCTTGAGTAAGAATGACAAGAAATGAAGTCTTTCAACATGGGAGTGACAGGAACAGAATATTCAATTTAATATTCAAAATAACCAGAACCATTTCAAGACCATTTTAGACTTGTTAAACCTTTTATGGGGAAATAGTCTTGTTTTATTATATAAAACATTTTCATTTCTTAATCAGGAATTACAAAACTCGAAGTCAGAACTCACATGCCTTTTTAATGAAATTCAGAGTCTTCCAGGAGCAGCAGAAGACAGAGATCATTTTTTAATAGCATATAACCTACTACAAAGAGAGAATTCTGATTTAGAAACAAAGGTGAGGCTTAATTGTGAAGTATTTAAAATGTTTGATATTTAACATATCTTGCTTGCAGATAAAAGGAAATTAATTTTCAGTAAAAGATGACTTGGAAATTGAAGTATCTTTTATTCCTTTGTACAATAAATTGTCATAGTATGGACTATAAATCAAGCTATAATTCAAGATGAATATTGAGACTTCAACCAACCTAGCACTTATGCTTAATCTCTGAATTTTTGCTTTAAATCAGCTTCCCACCAGCTTAGTTCACAGGGCACATATCACAGTGTACAACACATGGAGGCAAAGGCCCAGAATTCAGGGTTTGCTACCTGAAAGGGTGGGTTTGGGACACAGTCTACAGCTAAGCTTTGTTTGTGGACCTTGTCAGCAAGGTGAATTATCAATACCTTATACAGGCACAGGACACTTTAGTGAACATGGAGTAAGAGTTGAGTCAATTCTCTTGATGACTATACGGAAAGAGTGTATTTGTCAAATGAGATACCTGCATAGTTAGTTTCCCTGGTTAGGAAAACAGAATTAGATTAACACACATCTGTACTCCACAACATGGGAAATGAAGAATAAAATAGTATGTCCTACCAGTCCTGTTCTGCTGTTTACCACCATTTGAACCCTGAGCTAGTTATTTCATTTTTTAGCCTGTTTCCTCATATGAAAAATAGGGATAATGATGCTTGGTCATAAACAGCTATTTTGCTCATAAAAAATGCTCTATAAATGCAGCTTATTTTTTTATTTTAAAGAGAATAAAATCAAACAAAATAAAACAGAATAGAGGCAATTAAAACAAAACAGTGAACATAATACAGGACTTCAAAATACGACAATAGGAAGTCAACAATGGCTAGCGGTAGGTATCACAATTTGCCTTATCATTGTCCCACCCTCTACATTGTCTTACCCTTTACATTGTCTCTCCTGTCTTTCTCCCCCACCCTCTCTCCTTCCTTCACAGACTCACATATGTATGCACAAACTCACACACATACGCACAGACAGGGGTACTTTTCTGTGAACTTTTTAATATTAAGATTGGAAACATAATCTCCTTTACCCCTAAATATTTCTATGTGTGTATGGTAAGAACAATAACAGCTCTTACATTGTCACAGTACAAGTCTCAAAATCAGGAAATTACCATGGACACAGTACTTTGTCTAATCTATGGGTTGTATTCAGATCTTACCAATCATTCTACTCTATGGCAAAAGAAGAACTTTTTTTTCTAGTGTGAGATCTAATCAAAGATCATACATTGCATTTGATTTTCATGTCCTTTGAGCAGACTGTCTTTGTCTTTTATAACTTCAGTATTTTTGAAGAGTACAGTCTTAGTTTAGACTGCTGACCAGCATACCATGAGCCACATAGCTTTAACAGCAGATATTTATTTCTCACAGTTCTGGAGGCTGGGAAGGCCGAGAGCCAGTGCTGGCAGATCTGGTGTCTGGCGAGAGCCACTTTCTGGTTTACAGGTGGCCGAGAGCACAGGGATGAAGCAAGCTCTCTCCTCTGTCGAGGAGGGTATAAATTCCACCAGAGAGCTCCACTTTTGTGACCTAATTACTTCGCAAAGTCCTCTCCTCAACCTTCCCACTGAGGCTTAGGATGGCAGTGTATGAATTTCGGGGGAACACAAACATGCAATCCATAACAAGCACAGATCATATGTTTTAAAGACTGTGTCTCAATTTGGGTTCACTTGATGTGTCCTCATAATAGCATTTAGGTCACTAATTACTGGTAGGCATACTATAGAAGTGATGTTGGATCCTTCCTGGTGTGGTTTTTTTGTTGTTGTTGTTGTTCCATTACATATGATGTTAATGTCAATAATTTGGTCAAAGTACTGTCTGCTGGATTTCTCACTGTAAGGTTATTACTTGCCCCTTTAAAATTAATAAATACCTTGTGGAGAGACACTTTGACACCATGTGCATTCTGTTTCCCATCAAACTGTTACTCATTAAAATTTCTCTTTTGACCAGAAAAGGACAAAAAAGAAAGAAAGAAAAGAAAAAGAAAACTGCACGAAATGTGGTAGCATATGCCTATAACCAGCACTCTTGGAGGTTGAGGCAGGAAGATTTTAAGTTTTTGCATGTCCTGGGCTCAAAATATAAAATGGGCCATAGATGTTAGTTCGGTGCTAACGACCTGGGTTCAATCTCTAATACCACAACAAAATAAAACAAAAACTACACACCACTATTCTTAATGCACATAGATATAAAAAATCCTCAATAAGATTTTTGCAAACAAAATTCACAACATATTAAAAAGATCAGATACCATGATCAAGTTCAGACTTAAAGAAAAGTTACAAGGACTACAAGGATGGTTCAGCAAACATAAATCAATAAATGTAATGTATTATATAAATAAAATCAAAAATAAAAATCACATGATCATGTTAATAAATGCAGAAAAAGCCTTCAACAGAATTCAACCTACCTTCACAACTAGGTACAGAAACTATGTACAACAAACCCACAGCCAGCATCATACTGAATGTGAAAAGACTGAAAGTGTTTTCTCTAAAAACCAGGAACAAAGACATCCACTTTCACCACTTCCATTCAGTACTGTACTTCAACTGTTAGCCAGAGCAATTAGGCAAGAAAGAAATAAAAGGAATATAAGTAGGAAAATAAGAAGTAAAGATATCCCTATTTGTAGATTATATGATCTTTTACCTCGAAGACACTAAAAACTCCACCAGAAGACTTAGCTATCACAAACAAATTCACTAAAGTGGCAGGATATGAAGTCAGTATACAAAAAGCAATAGCTCTTTTGAGCCTGCTGACAAAGAAAAAAATCTAGAAAAGTTTCATTCATTTCATTCTGAAAAAAAAAACCTAAGGAACAAACATATGAGGAGATGAAAGACCTCTACAATGAAAATTATAGAACACTGAAGAAAGAAATTGAGGAAAACACCAGAAGGTAGAAAATCTTCCTGTGCTCATGGGTCAGAAGAATTAATATTGTTAAAATGCCATATAGTATTACCAAAAGTGATCTATAGATTCAATACAGTCCCCATCAAGTTAGCAATGACATCTTCACATAAACAGGAAAAAAATATTAAAATTTGTGCATGCAGAAATTACCTAGGATAGTCAAAGTTATCTTGAGCAAAAGGAATAGTGCTGAGGATATCGTGAGTCCTGATTTTAAAGTATACAACAAAGTCATAGTAACACAAATAGTGTGGTATTGTCACTCAAAACTGGCACAAAAATAGGCATTATAGAGCAGTGGAACAAAATAGAGGACATAGAAAAAAAAGCCACACAACCACAACTACTTACATACAAAAGCATAGACATCCTTTTTAACAAATGATGCTGGAAAATTGAATAATCATATGTAGAACATTGAAACTAAATCCTTATCTCTCATTTCTACAAAAATCAACTTAAAATGGATCAAAGGCCTAGATAAGAGACCTAAGACTTTGGAACTCCTGGAAGAAAACACAGGGGAAGTAAGTTAAAGTCATAGGCTCAGGCAAAGGTTTTCTGAATAGAACTCCAATAGTGTAAGAAAGAACAGCAAAAATCAACAAATAATTACATAAAATTAAAAAGCTTTTGTACAGCAAAGGTAACAATCACCAGAGTGAAGGGACAGCCTACAGAAAAATCTTTGCTAGCTTCCCTTCCAACAGAAAATATATAAAGACAAAACAACCATCACAACAAAAAAAGCAAACCTTGACCAATAAGTATATAAGAAATGTTCAACATTTTAGCCACCAGGGAAATGGAAATAAAAATTACATTGAGATTCCATCTCACCCCAGTCAGAATGGCTATTATCAAATATATGTACACACACACACACACACACACACACACACATTCTCCCATTCTTGGTGGGAATGTAAATTAATATAGCCGTTGTGGAAACCAGCATGGAGCTTCCTCAAAAAACTGAAAATGAACATACCTTTTGATAGAGCTTTTGATACCACTCCTTGGCATATTCCTAAAAGAATTAAAGTCAGTCTGCTACAGAGATACCTGCATACCCACGCTTACTACAGTACAATTCACAACAGCTAAGCTATAGAAAGAGCATAGGTGCCCACCAAGAGACAAATAGCTAAATAAAAGGTTTTATATGCCTTAGCCATAAAGAAGGGTGAGTCATGTCATTACAGGAAGATGGGTGGGACTGGAGAGTGTACCATGTTAAGTAAAATAAGCCAGACTCAGAAAGTCAACTATTGCATTTCCTCTCTGATTAGGAACCTGAGAAAGGAAAAGAGGAGAGGAGAAGGAGAGGAGAGAAAGACACGAATGTGGAAGGGAGACTTAGAGAAGATGAAGGGGTGAAAGAGGGGAAGGGAAGAAAGAGGGGTAATGGAGGGAAATGATCCAGGTATATTATTACATGCATGTACAAAATGAAACCCATTTGTCCATATAACCCATGTAACTAATTTGCACTAGTAAAGAAGTGTTACAGTTCTTAAATTTTTGTTTTGGGCCTTTGCATCATTAATTATATTCCAGTTTCTCTTCAGAAAAGTGCTTTTGACTTTTTTTTTAACCATGATACTAGGGATTGAGCCCAGGGCCTTTGCACTGAGCTATATCCTTAGCTCTTTGTTGTTTTTCATTTTAAGACAGGGTCTCACTGAGTTGACAAATTGGCCAGCCTGGTCCCAGACCTCCAATCCTCTTGGCTCAGCCTCCCAGAATACAAGGATTATAGGTTGTGCACCACCACAGCCAGTATTTCCTATGATCTTTTTACCTTACCCTAAGTGTTCCTTCAGATGGTAGAACAATCAGGTTAATTCAAGTAAATATTTAAACATAGCTGATGATTAAAGTGAGCTGTATCACTAAGACCAAACTGGAAGAGTGTTGGTCTTTCTCACACTTACCATACCAGGGAAGGTCCTATGGATATAACTTTCTTCGTAATGAAAAGGGTAGCTTCTACCTGTATAATGTATACCAACTTTGTTATGTGAGAATCCAGAATACCTAGAAAATATTCAATATTAGTGTTACTATCTTCTTTAATTTGCTGTAACGTTAAATCTGAATTCTGTTGCTTGCCATCCTTCTATAAACACATTTATTATCTGTAAAATTTACATTTTTACAATGACCATAAAAATCAGTGATTAAATAGCATTTGAAAGTCTTATTTAGTTATAATACTTTAAAAGCTTAGTTAGAGGGTGAATTCCCACTTCCCACTTGAGATCACTGATTCTGAATCTCAAGATAGGGGATAAAAGATAAGACAGCATTTATTTTTATTGTTGTCATTTTCTTGTTTTCAAGACGTGTCTCCCTGTGTAGCCTAGGCTGGCCTCCAACTCACCATCCTCTTGCCTCAGCCTACTGAATCCTGGGATTATAAGCATGTGCCACAACTCTTAGCTGTCAGATAGCATCTAAAATACATTCTGATGATAAAAGCTCAAGTTTGAGAACCACTCAGTAGTCTGGGACCCTTTACAAGTTCAAGTGTTTTTAAATAAATAGAGTCAAGGTGGAAGAAAGTCGTTCTTATATTCTTTCTAATGTTTTTTGAAACAATGTATTTTTTATTTTATGAATTAATGGCGTCCATTTATGAACAAAAGTTTGTGGTAATAGTGTAAAACTCTATAGATCACATCTTTTTTCTTGTTAAAAGGTAGAACAGAACTTGAAACAGTAATGACATGTCAACAACATTGACCAAAAATATATTTGTTTATTTGTGTAAATCATGGACTTAAAGAACCTTTATGCTTATGTTAAAATGGATTACATTAAATAACAACTACCAATTACTAATTTAAATTGGCTGAGACTTTAGTTAGGATATCAATTTGCATTATTTAAGCCAATATTAAGCAATTGACAGAGCCAGTATTCTTTTCCACAGATGTATTAAGAGTATACAAAATAGAATATTTGCCCTTTTGCTTAACTTTACAGGTCTTGGAATTTTCACAAGAATTGGAACAATTAAATCCTTTTACTGTAGGGGAAAAAACTGCAATTGCTAATTTAATTACAAGTGAAAATACATGTAAGGCTGTGTTGCCGAAAGTACCAGTTTTGGAAATAGAAATCCAAAGCCCAAAGGAAGAGATAAAGGAACTCTGGTAAACTGAGAAAATTTCATATTACATTATTGTTCAAGAGCAGTATGTTTCCTGTGGCTTGATCATTATAAGAACTTGACATTCATATCCAAGTGATGTAATTGGAAAAAATAGTTTTAAGCATTCTCCAGTTTGTCTTTTGATATATTATTACACATAAATTCTTTTCTTTTGCTTTTAAAAATGACTTTTTTATTGAAAAGTTAGAAAACAGGTAAAAAAATAAGGAAATTACAATAACTCACAATGCCCACCAAAAAGAGACCTCATTATTCTTTCTCTACACACACACACACACACACACGCGCGCGCGCACACACACACACACACACACATACATTTTTACATAATTAAGACTGGACAGAGTTTGCTGTTTTTATTTAACATAGAATCAATTAAGATTTAAGGGGCCGGGGATTTAGCTCAGTGGCTTAAGTGCCTGCCTTGCAAGCCCGAGGTCGTGAGTTCGATCCCCGGTACCAAAAAAAAAAAAAAAGATTTAAGAATCTTATTTACTTATTTCATTTAATTTACTGATTCTTGTTATTTCTACCTTTTCACCGAAAGTATCTTTTACAGAAATTTTTGAAGTTTTGAGCAAATAAACTACTTGATTTATCACAAAAACTAATAGATACAATGAAATTATTTTGTCTAGGCAAAAGCCTAGAAATAAATAATCAAAAGAAACAGGAGATGTCCATTTTTACTTACACACGATACTACAGGATACATTCATCCATAAATTGAGGAAATAAAGTCTAGGTATAGCCAAATTTCTCTCTTTGTAAATTTTCTAAAAGATAAAGAGATTTTTTAAAAGAGATTATTTTGCCAGTTTGAAGGCCCCTGAATTTTATGATCTGTTAAAAGTTACTTTTAACTTTAGAATAAACTCTTGGTCCAAGGTTCCCATCGTGAACTACGATGCAGAGGGGGAAGAGCATACTGGAACAATGATGGGGAGGGGAATGGCGGTGCTGACATGAGCAAAGAAGTGAAAAGCAAGTCACAGCCTTTAGGTTTGCAGCAGGGAGCAGGAAGGTCTAATTCTTTAGCACTGGAACACTATGCCAGTTTTTGAGGGTGCTCACTCTAATGCCTCTGTGTTAGAAAGGAAAGACAAGCCAGCTAGTCTATGTGTGACCGACCCCCAGGTGAAGCAATAGTGGTCTATACCAAAGCAGATGAAATGGTCATTCTGACAACTCTGCACAGGGAGTTGACATTAATGACCAAAGCTCACAAGAAGCCTCCCAGATAACTGGCAGGGATACCTGCAGGAGTGGGCAAGGCTGAGGCCTTCGTTCACCAGGGAGTGGCTCTGTTTGGAGAAAAGTGCTGGGCTTCTCTCAGAAGAGCTTCTTGCTGCCCTGTGTTTCCATAACTTGGTGTGAAGTAGTCCCCATTGCTGGGACAGCAGGAAGTCTATGTATCTGCCGGACGTTTCCTCTCTTATTTTATGTCCTCTTCCGATTATGTCAGATCCATAACAAAATCACACTCAATGGTAAACTATGTATCTACTTGTGCCATATTCTGGGTATTTTAGATAGATGCTGAGAATATAAGATAAGATTCCTGTCTTTATGATCCATACAGTCTGAAGGAAGAAGATAGTTCAACAAGGCACTATTGGGTATTGTGGGGCATAGAGCAAGGGTCCTGGCTCAGACCAGTCAATCAGCAAATATTCTTCAAGTGACAATTTAGTTTGGGTCTAGAAGTAAAGAGTGAAGCCAAAAAGAAGGGAGGTAACTTTCAGGGAGAAAGAAAGCATGATTTATTGCAGGTCCTAAAAATGGCTCATAGTATAGAATGTGAGGAGAGAAAAGAGGGCATGGAATGCTGAGAATGGAAAGGTAGGCAGAGACCTGATCAGGTAGGGATAAGGAATCGAAGACACTTATGACTACACTGGGAACAAGTTATGTAAAAAAAAATTGGAATCCAGAAAAAATTGGACTATGGAAGAAGAAAAAATTGTATTAAATAAAAAAGAAAAAAACTGGAGCTTAATTCATTATTTCAGCAGTGAGGTGGTTGCTGTTGATATGTACCCCAGGAGGTGGCCACACAAAACACTGACACAGGGGCTGGGGATTTAGCTCAGCGGCACAGCACCTGCCTGGCAAGCATGTGGTTGTGAGTTCAATCCCCAGTACCGATAAAAAACAAACAAACAAAAATATCACTGACTCAGTGAGACAGCTGTGACAGTGATTGCAGATAGGAAACAGAGGCAGCAACGCCAAGGCTCGAGTCTCCTTTGTGTCTATGCAGGAGTTTACAGTCATTATCTATCAAGTACTTTTCAGCTCTGCCTTTATTCTCCTTTGCTTCTAAGATCCAATAACACAAGAGAAGGTCTTTTGTTATAGACCACAGATCCTAGAGTTTCTGTTCATTTTTTTACACTGTTTTTTCTATTTTTCTGAATTAGGTAATTTCAATGATTCTGTCTTCAAGTTCACTAATTCTTTTCTCTGTTCTCTCTCCATTCTATTTCTGAGCCCATCCACTGAGCTTTTAAATTTTGGTAATTATATTTTTCAGTTCTAAGTTTTCTATTATATTCTTTACACCATCAATTTCTTCACAGAATGTTCTTTTCTGAGACTTTCTGTTTTTTATTTGTTTTTAGAATGTTTCAATTGTCCATTGAAGCATTTTTATGATGGCTGATGTAAAATCTTTGTCAGATAATTCCAGCATCTCAGTCTCAGTATGCATGTTGCCTTTTTTTTTTTTCATTTAAGTTGAAATTTTCCTCATTCTAGGAAGGAATGACTTTAGATTGAAATCAGAACACTTCCGGTAGATCGATTTCTTTTTTTTTAAGACAGGGTCTCACTCTGCAGTTCAGACTGGTCATGAACTCCCTTTGGCCTGAAGCTCATAGCAATCCCTCTGCCTCAGCCTCCCACAGGCATGCACCAACACATCGGGCCAAGACTCTAAATCTTATTTAATCTTCTGGTAGCTGACTTCTGATACTACTATGGTGGGGGAGGATTATGGGTATATAATTATTGCCACGTTTGGGTAGGAGAAAAAATTAAAAGGCCCCAATAAGAAAACCCAGGAAACCTCAGGTTTCTCACTCAACCCTCATGGACACTCAAGGAAGACGCAGCTACTGTGGAATTCCTGCTCCCTGCCAGGCCTCCACTCTGTGTTATCACAAAGAGGAGTGGTTTCCTTGTATTGGGTGATAATGAGAATCTGACAGGGCCCTGGTGGAAAGGCAGAAGGGCGGGTGCCTCTCACCGCCAAGCAGGGATAACAGGCTGCTCCCTGCTTGGCCTTCTCTGATTCCACCCTAGTCAGGGACTTGAGTCCCTTGGGCTTGGTCCAGGCTATGCTGGCTGGTTGGGGGGCAGTTTGTTCTGTGGTATTCTACCGGGGTAAAGTGAGTGTTGTACAGAAATTTCCTTTCTTCCTTGGCTGTCCCTTTCCTGGTTCCTTGAGTGGAAGCAGCATATTTTTTGTGGGGTTTCATTTTTTCTTTTTGCCCATAACTCTTGGCATTTCCTTGCATTGTTGTCTTCTTCAGTTCCAAATCAGTTCCATATGAGGCATTACAGACAGAAGCCCAGGAAAGTTACAGCCACGCCATTCCTCAGTACCAACTTGTCTACCTAGTCTGCCTTCTCCCCATCTCTCAGTCTTTTTTATGTTTGCTTTATATAAAATTTTCAGGGATTTTAGTTGTACTTAGTGGGAAAATTATGTATTCCATTTCTCTACTTTTAAAATAGATAGATAGATAGATAGATAGATATAGATAGTTTTTGCTTTTTTGAGACAGGACCTTGCTGTGTAGCCCAGGCTTGCCTTGAACTCAAGGTTATCCTCCTGCTTCAGCCTCCCAAGTGCTGAGATAAAAGGCATGTGCCACCATGCATAACTCTATCCCTTTTTTTTGTATTGGGGATCAAACTCACAACCGTGTGCTTGCCAGGCAGGCGCTTATGACGCTAGGCTAAATCCTCTGCCCTATTTCTTACTTAATTGTTAGCTCCTTAGGTCATAGATTACTTATTACTGTAGTCCTGGTGCCTATCAAAATGCCAAATGCTTATTGATTGATTGTTTCAAATCTTTATAACCTGTGTCTGCCCAATATAATTCCAAAAGTTGAAATAGTATAAAACTCATTTAAACTGGTTATATAGCTACAAACAAAAATCCCTATGATGGACCATATCCCTGAACGTGAGTAGAAAATACGACTCATCATAAAGTTTATGGGGGGAAAAAAAGCTGTTCTGCTAAAGAATTCAAGTTAAAAATCTTGTTTGCAGTGCTTTCTTGACTTGTAGGTTTTTCCTTCCCTATTCTGCTATCATAACAAGCATTCTGATCTTTTTTATTGTTATATTTGCACCATAGTCCTGTGTTAGGAGAAAGTAAGCAGAAAGAAAGTCCAGAGGAATCTGTAAAGGAGGGCACTTTTCCCAAAGAGGGGCAGAAGGAGGAGGACTCACAGCAGAATTGTACTGTGAAAGATGGAGAACAACAGTTGACTGAGAAGCATCAGGAAGTTGAAAGGTTTGGAGAAGAGCTGAGCTCTGTGAGTCAGAGCCTCCGTCAGTCCCAGAACTCTGGGGATAGTTCAGATGACAGTAGCACCCAGGTAGGTGCTAACAATACACGCTTCGCTGGGCGCAGTACACATGATCACCTGTGGATATTAGCGTCATTTAAAGCATCATCATTAATGGTTATTTGCTAAGCAATATTATAACCATAACCTGAATAATAATGAAATAGCCACTAAAACCTGAACTAAACCTAAAAATGGATTTACTTTATTACTAAAAGTAATAAAGCTCCATTTAGTCCCTGTAAGAAAAAAAAATGCTGATTAATGATTCATCTGCCCTGGGCAAGTGGGACAGAGCATGGCAGGTGCCATGCTCTTCTCTACCTCTGGTATGTAGCTTAGTGTACAAAGTACTTCATTTTAGAATTATTTTAAACATGGCTTTTGCTATTTGGCATAGATCTGACTGCAGAAGAAATAAAAGGATTGACTGCTAACCATATTTTGATTCTTAATTTTACAGGTCCTTCTTAAGCAAATTAGTATTTTCCTATATACACCTTTTGTAAAATTATTTCCAGATTAACAGAGGAAGACCTTAGGACTCATAAATAAATCACCATCAAAAATTTGATAGTATGCATTTGAAAAATGATTCAAGCATACCCTTTTTCGAAAGAAAGTCAAGATATCTTTAAAAAGAGATTTGGATATAGAGTTTAACAACCAGAGAAGTCACAGTAAACAAGGAAAATATATGTCTAAAAGGAGATTCAGATCCACATTTTGGAGGAATGGGAGTCACTGGATTTTTTTCAGAAGAGGGAAGAAGAGGATGACAACAAATGTCCAAGAGGAGATTAATTTTGTACCTCTGTGACAGTCCCTTTATGGCAGGAGTCCCCCAACCCTCATGCTGCCAATTCTGGTGTGGTGCGTGGCCTGCTGGGAACTGGGCTGCACAGCAGAAATAGGCAGCAAGCGAGGCCATATTTACAGCTCCACCCTGCTGCCCACAGAACCACCTGAGTTCCTTCTGGCAGATGAGCAGAGGCATTAGATTTTCATAGGAGCGAGAGCCCTACTACGAGCTGCACAGGCAAGGGACCTTGGTTTCATCCTGTTTGTGAGACTCTTAATACAGAAACCACTCCCCATTCTTGAGTCCATGAAAAAGTGTCTTTCACAAAATGGCCCCTGGGGCCAAAACAGTTGGGGACCACTGCTTTATGCAACACTTGGCCAGTTCCAGGGGTCTGGGCATGTGCTTACAAAGATTTTATAGTTTTTGCTCAGGAGCTTCAAATATTGGTATATTTTTTTACAGTGCAATTTAGAGTAGGAAAGGTGACAACAGCTTAATTTATTAATTTTCTTTAGTAACTCTTCCCCATTATTTGAAACGCATTTCTCAATACCCAGTGAAAAACTGTGAAATATATAATATCCTATAGAAACTTGGGAGGATAACCACTTTCTAGAAGGAAAAATAGTTCTGTCTACCACATGGCCTTTTAGGGTTTCACTGAATTCTGGCCTAGCTAAGTAATTGTTTTCTCATAATAATGACCGTGAGTTATTGAGAAAAATTTGAAGTTGCTCCTATTTATTTACCAAACCAATATTAGCTATGATGTGTCAGGCTGTGTTGAAGCACAAATAGTAATAAATGAAATAGATGTGAACTTCATAGGAAAAAATAATATGTTTGTAAAAAAATGTATTTGTATTTTGAACTTTAGATTTCCCGTGCAACTGTTGTACATATTGTTTCATTTACTTCTTTAGCAAGGAATTAAGGAAGAAAAATACATTTTGGATAGATATTTTTCCTGCCATGTTCTGTGCAGCAATAATTTCAGAACCATTTCTGTGCATGGTGTTCTTTGACCAGTGGCTGACTATAGACTATTGTGCTTTTTAGTTCCTATGTGCATGTGTGTAGATTTTAGTCTTCACCCCATCGTCAGATTATAGTATCTACCATGTTGCTATATCTTTTTTAATCTGCATAATGTACATATTTAAGCAATGGTAGGCTGAGCCAGATGCCACACTTTATAGAATGTTTGCAACTAGTAAATACATAGAAAAAGAACCATGAGAGCCTTTTATGAATAACGATGTGAGTAGTATTGTTCACAAGTACTTTATGATATCATTTATGGCTGCTGATGGTCTTCCTGGGCTTAATTTCTGCTCTTCAACACTATTCCAAGTGAGCTTGCCAGATAGTTGAATTCTAGATGTTACTTTCACAATATTCTTGATACAAGCTGAAAGCAGCATTAATTACCTTAATTTTACAGGATTAAAACCTACCATCGTTTATAGCCACTAGAAAAATAATATCTGAACACTGAGATTCCATCCTATTCCTCAAAAAACTAAAAAACTCCATTCAACCTAGATCCAGACCTGCCGGGTGTCTTCCCAAAAGAGTTAAAGACATCATATTACAGTGATGCATGTGTACCCATGTTTATAGCAACACAAGTCACAATAGCTAAATCTTTGAAATGGCCTATATGTTCATCAACAGATGAATGGATAAAGAAAATATGGTGTATATGCCCAACGTAATACCACTCAGCCATAAAAAAGGATAAATTTGAATCATTTATAGGAAAACATGTATCTTAATATAGAAATCCCTTTTCCCATCCTCCTCGTAGTCCGATAAATTTATATGGTAATCCCATGGAAATGTTATTGGAATTCCCACGAGTTAATTCCAATCTATCACCTCCAGTGCAACCAGTGAGAATAAAGACACTAAGTCATATTTACAGAACAGGCAGCCAAGGGGTCCTGAGTCCAGTCCAGATGAAGGTTCATGGGACAAAGGCCTCTACCCAGGGCCTAACGTGGAATTTACTAATTCTTGAAGAAGAGAGTGGTTTGAAGATGAGTGACAGTGAGAATGGTGGGAACTACAGGAGTACTGTGAGCTGAGCTAGCTAAGAGGCCAGAAATCACCTCTGCAATATTCAGAGAGAAGGATATGCAGAAAGACCAATCTGCATAACATAACTGAGGTAGCATTTACTGCTCAGGGGGCTGGTGCTTCAGTTCTGACATGCTTTTTCTGTGCTAGGAGGTCATAGCCTCTTAGCTTGAGGCTTAAACCCATTTGATAATCCTGGAGCTGTTGGCTCTGCCATGCTGCTGAGCTCAAACGTTTAAAGGCAGACACAGGCGAGAAAACGGGGCTGCTGCTTGGCTTCAAAGATTACACGTCCATACCTCAGCCAGCCCTATTTACATTGCTTAGAACCAATTGAAGGCAAAAGGAAATAGCTTAGCCTGCTCTGTACATGTCAGTACATGGAGATGGGGCCAGGTTTAGCGAAGGTGGAGGTAACT
This sequence comes from Dolichotis patagonum, assembly GCA_004027295.1. NCBI lineage: Eukaryota > Metazoa > Chordata > Mammalia > Rodentia > Caviidae > Dolichotis > Dolichotis patagonum. Next base: position 34,471 of record PVJX010018017.1, read on the forward strand.
TCTTTATTCAAGGGGAGCTGTTCTGGTGGTCCGCTACATCTTAAGACCACAAAGCTAAGTGAAATAAATCAGACTCAGTAGGTTGAATATCGCATGATTTTTCTTATATGAGAAACCCAAAGTATAAATAATTTAAAGAGCGAAGTATAGATGGTAGAAAACAGTGAAGTAGACTTTATCCAGAGATAGGGAGAGGATTTAGGGAAAAGGGCAGGTAATGGACTAAGACGCAATATGTATGTGTATTGCAAACGTATACTAATATGGAAAAGAAAAGAGAACTGTTCTCAAACATTAAAAAAACTAGTTTAATGTTTTTTCCTAACATATTAGTATTTACTGTGCTGTAGGCGCTATGCTGAGTGCCGTGTATATTATGCAACACAAGAAGACAGGGATATTATTGTTGCCACCACATAAGTAAGGAAACCGAGGCTTTAGAGAGATTAGGTAATACACTCAGAATGGGCATGTTATTTGCCACATAAGTACTGGAATGCTGATCTGTCTCCTCTAGAACTTAGTCTTTTAACTGCTATGCCACTTGCTTCCTCTCGCTTAAAAAATTTCAGAGAAAACACACAGTTCACACGTAAGCTGGTGTCCTTAAGAAGGCTGGCAAGCTCACTCCCAAAAGCCCTCTAGAACAGTGTCAGTAAATTCACTCAGGTTTTGGCTCACCTACAAAACATGAGCTAAAACATCTCACAGAAAAACCAAAATTTACCACATTTTCAAAGCTATTAGATAAAATCAGAATACGAATTATTTTTCTATCATAATTAATTTAAAATATCCACTGAGCACATTTTGATGAACAGTGTATTTTCTCCCTAAAGAGTACTGAGAAAGTCAGTTCAAAATCATCATGCTTGATGAATATGAAGTCAGAACAAGTGGACTTAGCTTGATGGTTCATACATGTAATGGTACCAGAGTTTGATAACCTGGCCCATCCACATCTACTGGATGAGAATATTTAAAGCAGGCTGGGGATTTAGCTCAGTGGCATAAGCGCCTGCCTGGCAAGTGCAAGGTCGTGAGTTCGATCCCCAGTACCACAAAAAAAAAAAAAAAAAGAATATTTAAAGCCAGCAGTCAGCACTTTAGTTCCACAAAACAATTGCACTGGTTATGTGAACCAGGTTTGTATTGGATTGTTATGTTTTTTACTAGTGAAAGCCTATAAAATTAAGATAATGTTAGTAACAACTTTTAGTAGGGTGGAGGTTGTCACAGGGGCTTGCAAGTACCCTAGGCTGGCCTCAAACTCAATGATACTCTTGCCTCAGCCTCCCACCTTCTAGGATTATAGCATATGCCACCATGCCCAGCTAGTTCCAATTTATTTTAATTTTTAAGGAATTTAAGTTTGGGGGCCCAAGAGGATAACTGGCTAGTAAATTTGTTGCTTGATCCAGGAAAGACCCACTGTATTTTCTTCACACCCTTACATGCTTTCTAGCAGCTTGAATGAGTTCATGTCCTCCTGTAATAACTTTATACCAGTAAGCTGATTTATGTGGTAGGAAAAATAGATTCTTTGTGTTAGCTGTTTGACTGACTGACTGGTAGCTGCCTCAATAGTTGAGTTTATAGAAAATTTTTGCTGGGTGTGGTGACCCATGCCTATTATACCAGCACCCAGAAGGCTGAGGCAGGAGGATCACCATGAGTTTGATGCCAGCATCAGGTATACAATGAATTCAAGGCCACCATGCACTACATAGGGAGACCCTGTCTCTAAAAAACAAAACTAAAAAGAAAATTATTTCTACTCTGGCAAAATGATTGGACTGGAAAATATAAATAGGAAAAAGTATTTTTCTGACTTTTCCAGTCTTCAAAACAAGCTAAAACTTCTGTGCCATTGGTTCAAACGGAGTGCCTCCCTTGTATATTTGTATTTTGGTATAGTAAATGGTTCCATAGGCTGCTGATAGCTAATTAAGTATTCAAAGATGCTGTATAGTGGTTAAACAAACCTAGAGTGGTGGCCGTGGTATTTCAGATTGTTTGCAGATCAACGATGAAGGCAGTCAAAGGAAAGTTAGGCAGCATCAGCAATAATGGGTGATGTCACTGAGTGCTTACCAAGTGTCAGGCATCCTGCTAGCTCACATGTGGTCCTCTTTCCTTCACCCAGCAGTTATCATCACAATCCTCATTTTAAGTTGAAGGAACTTGGGGCTGGAAATTTAGCTCAGCAGCAAAGAATTTTCCTTAGAGATCTTAGAGAATTTCAGCTCTTAGATATGTAGATTGGATTTAGGTTGCCTTTCTGACTGATCCAAAGTGAAACAGAAGGACTAACAGGACATGGGGAATTCTTTGCTGCTTCAGGGACATAAGCATAATAAAACTAAAATAATGACCTGATCATTTCAAAAAGTAATGGACAGGACACATACTAGACAAGGACTCAGGAAACTCTAGGTATATCTCCTCTACAAATCGTATAAGATTGAATTCTTTATCTACTTGTCACACCTATTGTACCTACCTGTTGTAGAAAATCTGAATGCCTACTCCTTTAAGATATTGCACTGAAGAGGGCTGATAAGAGTTGTTGTTGTTTTTCTTTTTTTCTTTCTTTCTTTCTTTCTTTCTTTTTTTTTTTTTCCTTGTCTTTTCTGAGATAGGATCTCACTATGTAGTTCAGACTGGGCTTGACCTTACTTTGTAGCCCAGGCTAGTCTTGAACTTGCAACAATCCTCCTGCCTCAGCCTCCCTGGTGCTGGTATTACAGGCAGGTACCACCACAACCGGCTGTTGTTGTTTTATGCATGTATATTTTTTAGCTGTCTTAAGATATAATTCACAATACGAGTTGCACATATTTATAGTATACAATGTGTTGTTTTATTATATGAATATATTGTGAAATGA
>PVJX010018018.1:0-37298 GCA_004027295.1 Dolichotis patagonum
ATCCCAACACTCACTATAAACCAGTAATGGCAACCCTTTTAGAGCCTTCAGTAATACAAACAACCTGCTGCAGCGTGTATGCCATAGGTTTGCCATCCCTGCTATAGACAATTTGGAACACTTAAGAAATACCTGAAGAGCTCCAGTGATTAAACTGAATGAAGAGAATAAAGGGAAATAAAGTTACTTTTGAATTAAAGGCATGAAATAATATTTTTCTGATTATAAAGTGTCACTAAAGAGAAAGAATAAAATCTCATGAGCTGTTGATGGAATGGAAGTCAGTACGGCCATTGTGGATAACAATACGGAGGATTCTCAAAAATCCAAACTAAAACTACAACACCATAAGATCCAGCAATCCCACCATGGGAAGTAAAATCAGTGTGTCAAAAATTCACCTACACTCCAGTGTTTATTGCTACACTGTTCACAGTAGCCACGATGTGGAATTGACCTAAGTGTACATCAGTAGAATGGATAAAGGAAATGTAGTGTGTATACAACATGGAGTATTATTCAGCCACAATAGCCTGAAATCCTTTCACTGGAATGAACCTGGAGGACAATGTGTTAAGTGACATAAGTCACATGTATACTATATGTGATCTTGCTCATAACTGGAATCTGAAAAAGTGATAAATTTTGAAAGTGATGAATATGCTAATTACCTGGTGTTGATTACCACCCGATATATACATGAGCCAAAAGATCACATTGTACCTCATAAATATGTTGAAAATATTATGGCCAATCAAAAATGTAAATGTAGCTGAAAAACTTTAATATTTTGAAAAAAAATCCCCCTTGATCCTCAACACCTTAGCATTATTGTTGTATATACCTGATCATTTTGTTCATAGATAATACATGTACACAAATTAGAATAATACTCAAAATGCAATTCTGTGTCTTGGTTTTTCTTTTCTGTTTCTCTTTTTGCTTTACTTTTTTTTTCATGGTACTGGGAGTTGAACTGAGGGCCTTTGCTTTGAGCTATATCCCTAATCCTTTTAAACATTTATGTTGTGACAAGTTCTCACTAAGTGACTAAGTTGCCTAGCTTGGGCTTGAATTTGTTATCCTACTGCCTCAGCCTCCCAGAGAACTGAGATTACTGACATACACCACCATGCCCAGCCTAATTTTTCCCTGGCAAGAGATCATGATCAGGTAGACTCTACTATGAGATGTGCATATGAAACCATATGGGACCTCTAGGATCCATCCACACAGAAAATAGCATTTGGGATCCTTGTAGTGGCTGCCTCAGCTTGCTGACAGTTGCCTTCGCATTCTCTGGGCACTTCTGTATGCAGAGAAATATGGGAGTGCTAAAGCCAGTTGGCTTGCGGGTGCTGGGAGCACCCTTCATAGATGGCACGATGCCCAGCCAAAGTCATGAGTATACAGTGCTGAGCCTTGTGTCGCTGGCCACATTAGCCAAAGAGATAAACATTGCATTTTCTCCCTAGGAGCTGCAGCATTCACAATGCATTTCAACTAATAAAATTAACCTTGGGAAGAAAAGGCTGATCCTACTTTGGTAGGATCCCCTAGCACTCTTTGATACGCTAACAGCACCTAATGAGGGCTGCAGCTGGCAACTGGCCTGTCAGCCTAGCAGCAGTCTATTATTTTGCTTTCCACTGATAAACATTAGTTGAGTATGTGACCTTTTGGTACACCATGTCCTATCAGACACTTTAGAGAAGTGAAATTATGACAGAGTAGAGAAAAGTGCCTATAAAAACTGCAATCGATTCACCAAAAACCACAAGTGGAGGAAAAAGTTCTAGACCACAGTTGCAGTTGTTGGGGAAAATACTTGCAGTTATTCCTTTTCCCCTTTACGTTTTTCAGCGACTATGGTAGCTAGTCATCAATAAATACTTGACCTCTCTTAAGTTTTCTTAACAGTTAGAAAAGTATGATTTTTGTAGCATTTGCAAACTTCTCTTAGGAATTTTGTTGATGTGGTAACAATGTTTGCATGCCACACCAGGGCTGTGAAGTACAGCATTTATAGTGAAGGAGAAGTGAATCCTCAGATGTAAAAGACAGCTTCCTAATAATGTAAATACACTGTGGTAATTTATAGCTCCAAGCAAATGGATTGAATAGAAAGGCCTTCCAGTCTCTTAAGGTCATGGGTTAATTCTAGAATGCATCCTAGCTCGTTAATCAGTGGCCAGTCCACTGTTTATAAAGAAGTAACTAAGGCATTTAATAGCACAAGTGACGGTCTTTTGACCTTTTTCAGGAATTCTGTATGTTTATTTGATGCAAGACAAGTGGTTGGCAATAGAAGTTCCAGAAGTACATGATGTTCTCCTTCTTTTTAAAGACAGGATATTTACATAGAAAACTCTCAAGTGGAAAAGTTTTGCTTTTTCACTCTTAGTTTTTCCCACGTTAAATCAGTACCACTTAAACACTAGAATAATCAAATTTTAAAGTTGGAAAATGTCCCCTAGATCAGCGTTTATGCTAACTTCTGGTAAACAAGGTAAGACGCAAGTAAAATACATGGGAGGAGTGAAGATTGAGCTGCTGATTAATTCTTAATTTTTACACGTGTGTGATGCATATGGTGTTCTGTGTTTTAATGTAATGTAAACTATCTTGCCAGGGTTGAGGTTTCTCTGTTCCTTGTTTTTCACTCTGTAGTTGTTCCCACAATCACAGATGTCTGGGACATTTCACAACCTTGGAAAGTAGAGCCATTAAGCATTTCCCTTTGGATAAACAGCTCCCCGTTTTATAAGGCCTTGGGTCTTCTTAGCAGCCTTCAGCAGCTTTGGCTTCATTTATGTTCCCCCAGATAGATTATTTTGACTCTACTAGGAAAGTTAAAAAACAACGCTAAAGGATTTTAAAGAGTGATTGTCATTATAGAGAAATTTGAAGGGGGACAGTAATACCACTTCTTGTATTACTAACAGCGTCTGTGTATTGAGCATCTACTTTGTGCAAGGCAATATCCACAGGGGTGAGCAAAAATAGCCATACTTTGTGGATGGTGCAAAAGAGACTTTTTTTCTTGGCTGTGGCCATCCAGCTACTAAGGGAGAGTCTTGTGTTTTTCCCACTGTGTCATGCAGCTTTGGAATAATAGCACTTGTTTTTCTATCCCAGTGTTAAGTGACCATTCATGAGCTCAAGGAGAAGCAGCTGCCTGGTCTTTAAAACATGCATCTACTTATGCCTCCAAACTGAAAACCGAAGGAGAAATAAACCTTGATCACAGAGGCATGTTTCAAATGCTTGTCAGCTACCTCCTTTCTGATTTCTTTCAGACACCAATAACTTCACTTAAAACAGACTCTCTGAGCAGCATTTCTTTTTCATAAACACAAGCAATTGCTGCAAGGGAGAGCTAACTTCCAATTAACTCAGCTTCTGGTTGGTGTGAAACTCTGGGTTACACCACTCTTGGCTGGTTCTCATAGCCACTGTGCATATTATAATTGGTTTCAGGCATAATGATTATGAAGGATGATTGCTAGGTGGCTCAGCCTAGGCAGCTCTTCTTCAGTAGTTAGGGTCTGACCCCGATTCTGAGTTCTGAGAAAACAATGGAGAAGAGCATTGCAGCGATTAATGAAGTTGCCATTGATGGCTGTGAACCAGGACCTGGAAGTCTAATTTGTGCTCCATTCCTCACAGTAGAAATAAATGTCAAGGGGGACAGAAAGGGTGGATTGAGATATGAAAAAAATTATGCAAGAACATTTGAGAACTGCTAGATTAATAACAAGAACAGATGCAAAAGGGTGGTTTTCTTCATTTATCCTTGATGGGAAATTATTATGATTTTGTTGCTGTTGTACCTAATTAGTACAGATTTTAGAATTTAAATTATGTTTTGCATCCTTAGAAGGTCCCCTGTGAGGAAAAAAAACATAGAATACTTTCATTTAACAGGCGCAGTGTAAATAGGTCTGAGGAGAAATGAGTTTGGCTGTTCTAGATCCTGTCATTTTGTTCTGTTCCGTGGGTAAAATAGTTGGATATTCAGGAACTCATGATATGAAATAAAGATTTAAGAATTTTATAGGTGTTTTAAAAATATCTGATGCATTCATAAAACCACTTGTGGGAAGTAGTGGTATAGTAAAGGTGAATAGAATGGGGGGAAATTTGTCTTTCTAGAAATTTTTATTACACTCTGGTTGGGCAGAAGTAAGATTAAGATGGGTGGTTAAACTGTGTGCTTTCATTTGAGCCCGTAAGAGCCACTCAGTACATACTTGTCAAATTGCATAGTCATTTGGAGAGATTAAATTGTGAGGCTTTAACTTGTTATATCAGTTTTATAGAATTTCTCCAGCATTTATTAACAACATGCCCATTCAAATGGTCTCTATATTTGCAATTTATATGACCACATTAAAGAGTCCTTTGAAATGTGAAGGAAAGGAATTAAATTTTCTGAATGATGAAATGTATCAGAATTTACTCTGTACATAGAACTAAGCTGGTCTCTTAAAATACAAACAAACATACACACTAAAATTTTCCTAGACAGAATGTGAGTCATGGGAACCATATAAAGCCTGTGGTGGTGCTGGAAGAGAAGAGAGCATGTCAGCCTTCTGTCTTCATTAGGTCATTTCTCTTACATGATGAGTAGCTTACATTCTATGAAGCTAATGCAACTAGTAAACTTCCTGACCTGAACGAAGAAATTAAAGAATGCTTTACTTTTTCCATAGATCGTTCAGTGTCTTAGTGTTCATTTGGCCCCGTGGCACTTTGAAACCTCAAAGATGAACCATGACATTTTTAGAACTCTTAAATTAAAACTAAATTTGATGTATTACTCTGTGCCCCCTCCTCTCCAAAAAAAACCTCGAGTCTAGGGCCATTCATTAAAAATGCAAGTAAGTATTAAAATTATTTATAAAATGAGTATTAAAGCACACATCAAATAATTCTTAACCCCTAGTTTCTTCTGATATATATCAATTTTATGAGCAGTATAATAAAAATCTAATATAGGGAAGGTCTTATGGTTGCTGTTGGAATTTGCTCTTTGAGATCAAGAAATGTAAATAGCATTGGGTTGACCTAAGACTTGCAAATTATTCTCAGTGACCAAGTTTTATTTTTCCAATATATGAATGCTATGTATGAAAGAGACCGGACATTATAACTCAACCCCCCCCCCCGCCTTCATGCTCCCAGTGAGCAGGCACCACTTAGCTATCAATGCCTGCACAATATGAGACATAGACCAGGTGACATCTAAGGTTCCTTGTGCTGAGATGCCCCACCTTTGCATTGTAGAAAAATACTGCATGCATTTAATCATTTTCCTTAACACTTAATTGAGAAAGTTCCACACAAGAAAATTTACCCTCAGACACATAAGCACTCTTAAGCCAGGCTTAGTGGTGCACACCTGTAACCCCAGTACTTTGGGAAGCTGAGGCAAGAGGATCACAAGGTCCAGCCTAGCCTGGGCAACTTAGTAACATAGAGAGACCCTGTCTCAAAAAAATAAAAAAAGATGGGGATATAGCTCTGTGTGAAAACCTTGAGTTCACTCTATGGTACCCTTAGCTGCTGGTAATTGCTAGTGAGACATGTAATGGAAAGAACGTCATTAGCCAAAGCAGGAGGCTGAGGCAGGAGAATCATTGTGAGTTCAAGACCAGCCTGGGCTACAAAGTGAGCCCAAGGCCAGCCTGAATAGTGAGACCATGTCTCAAAAAGACAAAACAAAACAAAACACCAAAACTTGCATTTCTAACAAGTAGCTAACTGGTGCTGAAGTAATGCTGGTCCCTGACTTGTACCTTGAGAACTACTCAGAGGATCTGGAAGAGAACAAAAGGGTTTTCCATGCAGCTGATTTCTCGTATGGTTCTTCTCATATGGTTCCTGCCATAGTTGGAGTGGTTCTCTTGACTGATTGAGGGTTGCCTAGAGAATTGGCAAAGCACACTTCTCTGTGTGTGTCCTAGCTTGTGTCTAGGTGTCCTCCCAAAGCCTCATGCAGTCATAGGTAGGCCTTTTTCAGAATCTAAAGTATGTGAATGACTCATAGCCCCATGTTTGGGTTAAGTGCAGCTGATAGCTGGATCGACCCATTGATTAGTTTGGCACTACCCTAACCCCAGTAGCTTGGATACAATATAAGAGACAGAAAGAGGCTTGTCTTGTCCTTTGTTGCCTTGCTACCTTCTGCCTGCCATAAACTATTTCTCCTTGCAACGCTACCCTGCCTTGGAGCCAGCCGATTATGGACTAGAACCTCTACAAACTGTGAGCTAAATAAACCTTTTCTCCTTTAACTTTGAGTGTTGGGTATTTTGTCTTAGCAGTGAGAAAAGAAACTAAGACAGGATGTGTCTTTGAAGGTGTATCCAGTGAGCTGAGTGGTGAAAACTATCCTGAACACTAGCAGCACCATCATCAAACAGGCTGGTACCTGAATGTACCAGAAACATGGGAGAAGGGAAAGCTAGCTCTTGCTGATAATTATGCTTGACCTTTCTGGGACTTGTACAATCCCTTCGGCTTTTGCCTGTGGTCACCAGACTAGTTCTTTAGCCTTTGAATGCAGGCTTGCAACAGGAGCTCTTTAGGGGACTTTCAGGCCTCCCTCCCATTCTGAGGCTTCTGGCTTCTTTTCCCTGGCTCTCCAGCCTGCAGAGGGCCATTGTGGGCCTTTTTAGCCTCTGTGATCATGGGAGCTAATCTGTGAAATCCCCTCATGTATATTCTATTTGTTCTTTGTCCACTTTCTGCCCTCTCAAGGGAGAAAACTTTGGTAAAAACACCTGAGGATGAGTTGACCTGACTACTGGTGTATTCTTCAGAAGGAGTCAATTGCCCTTTCTTTAGAGAAATTCCAGAAAATAAAAGATCAGCAGTTATAGGGGGGAAAAAACTAGACAAAAGGAAAAGGAAAGAGACCAAAACAAAACAATACATAGTTTGAAAATCTAGAACCAGAGAGGACTGTGAACTTTAGGCACAAGAAAATAGTCATCTGTTAGGGCCTTTAGAGGAACCAGTACAGAATCTCCTGGAATGTGAAAAAGCATGTCTATCTCCCTCCAGAACGCTTTCGTTTACTCCATCCAGATTTTTGGAAAACAATTTGGAGTTGGTTGTCAGCCTCTGATTCCTCTACGCAGCATGAGAAGAGAACATTTTTGTGGTTTGATTGTGTTTTGATTAGCGTGCCAATATTATGCCTTCGAAGTACGTGTCATAGTTTCTTTCTGTTCCATTTTCACTTAGGAGCAGTTTCTTATTTGATATGGCCCTTGTGTTTTATTCTGGTATTTATTATATTTCTTGCTTATAAACTTGGTATCATGAGGTGTTTATTTTTATACCAGGCAAGAGATGCTTGAAGAATGATTCATGTCATGAATAGTTCCTCGTTTCATTGAACTTGTGAAAAGCTTCAGGAAAAAAAAAACCTGATTTGCCATTTGTACTTAAAAGATTAAAATATTTCAACACTTAGGCCATTGCTATGGGATGGTCAAAATATAGACCTCAGGGCCGGGGATTTAGCTTAGTGGCTTAAGCGCCTGCCTGGCAAGCGCAAGGTCATGAGTTCAATCCCCAGTACCAAAAAAAAAAAAAAAAAAAAGACCTCAAATGACCAGCACGTATTGCCATTTGTATTTTGCAGTTATTTTTCCATGCCATCTTACAAACACAATGATGCTGCCATGTACTTGAGTTCATTATGTGTTCATTTTCTCTCTCTCCCTCGCTCTCGCTCTCGCTCTCTCAGAAGGAACACTGGAAAGAGACTTGTGATGTTACCATCTGAATTCTTTAGGAACCTTAGTTTAACTTGTATACTTCCCATTGATACTAAGGTCACAGAAAAACAGCGAAGAACTTATTTTCACAAAATTTATGTGCCTGCTTCGGGGGGGTGTTACATTCTATTTTGTAGCTGCAAGTGTTTTCCAGGCATGCTATGTTGACACGTATGGAGAAGGAGGAAAGAAAAGAAATCATGCCCAAGTCAAATGACAACTTTTGAACATACCTGCTCTGGTCTTAGGTTATAATTAGACAGCATGGTTCATTTGAATTTAGGTGCTTGCAGTGAAATGTTCTGGAAAACATATTTTAGACATCTCATGCTCATTTTTATCCAGTTTTTAAGCGAAAGAGAGAACATGAGTGAGGGAGAATGAATGAAGAAAATGAGTATCTATGTACATTGTACTAACTCCTGAGAAGTTGTTGGTGGAAATCTCATTTATTTTCCTGTCTTAGATACAGACTCATATGTAAGTGACTTTGAAACATGGGTTTCTTTTCATTGACAAATGATTTGAGATGCCACATTTCCTAAGAAATTCATTCTTTTCAAGCATGTTTTTCAATTTAATTTCTTGATGGAGTTTTAAAAATTTCCAAACTTATGTGGAAAATACTGTTAATTACTAAAATCCCTTGTTTCATTTTCTCTTTTCTCTTTTGTTTTTAGAATTCTTCAAAGAACTACTAGAGAATGCAGAGAAATCCCTGAATGATATGTTTGTGAAGACATATGGCCGCTTATACATGCAAAATTCAGAGCTGTTTAAAGATCTCTTCGTAGAGTTGAAGCGCTACTACGTGATGGGAAACGTGAACCTGGAAGAAATGCTTAATGACTTCTGGGCTCGCCTTCTAGAGCGGATGTTCCGCCTGGTGAACTCCCAGTACCACTTCACAGATGAGTACCTGGAATGTGTGAGCAAGTACACCGAGCAGCTGAAGCCTTTTGGAGATGTCCCTCGGAAACTGAAGCTGCAGGTTACTCGTGCTTTCGTAGCAGCTCGTACTTTTGCTCAAGGCTTGGCGGTTGCAAGAGATGTAGTCAGCAAAGTCTCTGTGGTAAGTTCGGTTTACGTTCTTTTTTTTTAAATCTTGTTTCATTTTAAAAGAAAGTTGGGGGAGGGGCCAAAAATAAATCACTAGAATATGTTGGCTCAATAACAATCTTCTCTTTTCCTTTTGCTGCTCAGACTTAATCCTTAGACATGTACCTTTTAGAGTTATGAAACAACATTCTGATGAACATCTTCATATATTGTTGTTTCCTTGGTAATCATTCTTAGAAGCGGGATGTGTGTTCCCTCTGGAATCTTACGTTTAAGAATGAGTTTAATATGGGCTGGGGGTTTAGCTCAGTGGTATAAGTACCTGCTTGGCAAGCACAAGGTCGTGAGTTTGATCCCCGGCACCCCCCCCCAAAAGAATAAGTTTAATAATCTCCATGATGGTCTTTTTAGCTTTTATTCATTCTCACCACCATCCCACTACCCACTCCATGGTACTGGGGATGGAACCCAGAGAGAACTGAGTTACATCCCCAGGCCCCCCCCCCTTTTTTTCTCTTTTTACTATTGAAACAGTCTCAGGGCTGGAGATATAGCTCAGTGGCACAGCACCTGTCTGGTAAATGCGAGGTCATAAGTTCGATTCCTGGTACAAAAAAAAAAAAAGAATGTCTCTCTAAGTTGTCCAAACTGGACTCCCTCCTGCCTCCCCCTCCCAAGTAGGTGGGGTTAGAGACCTGCCTCACTTGCAAGCAGCTCTGCTTCCCCTCTTCTTGCAGAAGAAACACACACAGCTTCCACATTTGGTTGTTTTGAGTAACTGTTTTTGAGCCTACCATTATAGTCTAGAAAGTCATTTCACACCTCTGAACGTATGGTCCTTATTACAATGTGTCATTGGTGCCATTTAGAAGATAGAGCTTCAGTGGCATAAGCACCTGCCTTGCAAGTGCACGGTCATGAGTTCAATCCCTGATACCGATAAAAAAAAAAAAAAGAAGATAGAGCTTTCCCTGACTATTAATGTGGACCACACTGCTCTTAATCATGACTTTGTTTTGTGGTATTACCTGTTCAGAAAATGCAGTGTAATCGTATGAACAGGAGCTGATGAGGTGAACCTGTTTCTTCATTTGTAAATTAAGTGAATTGAACTGTATCAGTATCTTTCAGACCATGTTGCTTGGAGCCAGCTTAGAAGGCACTGGCCTCAGTGAGCAGGGACAAGGAAGAAAGGAGACTTCTATCTCCCAGTGGGTGAAATTGAGCCATCTATGTCTTGACCTCTTGGTTCCACCAGAGAAGCTTTGCATTCTTTGGTTTCATGGCAGCAGAATTTTGAGCAAGATTTCAAACGGGGACATGCTCCTTCCCACTGTTCCCCACTTAATGATGCTTGAAAACTCCTTTTGTGTGCGTGGTGCTGGGGATGGAACCCACGGCCTCACGCATGCTAAGCAAGTGCTTTACCATTGATTGAGCTATGCCCTAAGCCTCTGAAAACTGTGAAGGCCCTTTCACCACTACCCTTCCATGACTTAATACCAGGGAAAATACAGACAAACTGGGGCAAAGCTATCTTTACAAAACTGGTCCTGATGCTCTTAATCACTAGGCCCTCAAAGGAAAAGCCAAATTGTAGGCCATTGCTAAAAAGCCTAGGTATACAAGGATAGAAGCATCTGCTTAGGCCATTTGGCTGTTTTGAAGCATAAAGAAACACACATAAAAACTGGACAGCGCTACACACATTAAAATAGCCACCTGACTGCCTGTCAGAGAGTTCATCCTCTGTTAAGGTGACTATATTCATTGTCCAAACTAGGACACTTACTGTCTGAACCAGGAGGTGCTTATTAACAACACTACCCTGAAAACAGGTGTTACTATTTGTTAATAAGCAACAAGGACTGCCCAGGATGCGTGGTCACCTTCATAAGAGTGGAAACTTCTATTTAACCGAGTGAAGAAAAAGATTCTAAAGATTAGTAACGTGAAAAATAGGTACATGCACGAGTTTTCATATTAAAATTGGGGGGTGATAAAGATTCATTGATTGGTTGTGCTCATTACACTATGGTTTGCTCATGCTCTGTCCCTCTTCTCCAAGCTGTAAACTGTCAGGAAACAATTCCTTCTGATACATTTTTGCTTACCCACTCTTTTTTTTCTTTTTTTATTATAAATTGTGAATACTTGTTGGGGCTGAATGAGGTTGGGATGGGAATAAGTGAGGAGATGATTGTTAAAAGAATAATCTGATAGCGGCACTTCTGCCAACCCCATCAGCCATTATTAATGTTGGAAAAACCTGTGTCAGAGGCTCTGCAACAGTGCACAGTCGACCCACGTCCAAGTTATTTGCATTATAGTTCACCTAACATGTTTGCCTGCCTTCAACAATTCCTCATGTTTATCCCAAAATGAAAAGAGTGCCACAGTGTGGCTTGCGCATTTTGTATTTACAATACAACATGTGTACACTCGTGCTGAAGAGAAAGGCAGAGAAGAAAGCAGGTGTTTGAGAAGAGGTATCTTTACATTTAATTTCTTCCTCTTCGAATTCCAGTGTAAGTTTTAGGAAGGAAGAAAGTTTTTTTTAATATAACCCTTAAGATTGATCCTAACAATAAAAAAAGGTTGATCCTTATTCTATTATTTATTTTATTCTCATATCTGCCTAAGAGCGATTTGTGTAGTTTTTATGGGATGAAAGTTAATGCAAGCAGTCTGCTTAATTTATATAGGGTAATGTTTATTTGCCAATTTTTTTAGCCGAAAATAATTTTTATGGCTATTTAAAGTATTATATTTGTAATTGCAAACTTGAAAAAATATTGTTTTGGCTTCACTGTGGAGCTTCTAGACTTAAGGACTGACTTAAATTCAAACCTTTCAACTAAGTCAGGGTAGATTATCTAAATTACATAATAATAAGGCTCACAGGTATTACATAAGTTTTTGAAGGTGCTGGCACAGAATCTTCCACAATCTTCCATCCATGGAATGTTTCTCGGTAGTAGTATGCCAGGTATATTTGCAGACTTGAGAAGATACTTATTACATTAGTTTTTGAAGCATCATTACCAGGTAAAGAGAATTTGGGGTCTAGTGGTATGGAGAAGGCAATAATTGAACTGGCTCCCCAAAATCGAAAAATCTATTTGATTAATAATTATAATTAAGTTTGGGTACCCAAGCCTTTTTTTTTTCACATGTAGGAGTTCCCATTCCTAATTCCATAATGAAGTGCAGTTTCCAGGTGAAACTAGAACCCAAGAAATCAACGGACCTTTTGCTACCCAATAAAATTAATGGCCCTGGGCCAGAAAACAGATTCCTCAGAGTAGGCAATATATTTCCTAATTGAAGAGACCCGTTTACCCCCAAGAAGACCTTTATAGTGAAGTATGACAAGCATTCTGGACTTGGGTCTATTAATTGCACATATAACAGCAGTTTTAAGGTAGGCATTAGTTTGGTCACCACTATGCCTTTAAGAGGCTATGAGCTCCAACAGGCTTAACTTAATGGATGAGAAGGGCACTGCTTTGTTGAAGTATACCTGCCTTGATTTGGTTTTTCTGGGCCCAAACATCCCGTGATTGCAGTTCACTCCATTGAGCTTTACAATGCAAACTTGAGAAAAGTCCACTTAATTAGTAACAGATGGTTCAAGAATACCCTGGTGCTGCACATCTTTGGGTTACTTATTTCAACTTTATTTTTCATGGTTCATGATACATTTCTTATTTACCTGCTTGTAGCAGCAGTTTTGCCTGAAAGGGGGAAATCTGTTGTGGTCTTTCAGAAATGCACTAGTAGTTACATGCGCCATGCAAATGAATAGCTCCTATGCCAAAGAGAGTTACACTCTTGTGGTTTCAATTAACACTGACATAATGGGACTGTGTCTGCACCCCTACCCCAAATACAGGGGCTATAATTAGAAATCACTGCCTTGCCATTGAGATGTCTTAATGACTGTCCTGCCTTAGAATCAATTTCCATTGCTCTTCCTCCATTTTTCTCTGTTTACAATACCCCCAAAACCTGTAAAAATATGAAAGTGTTTCCATTTCCCAAAATCATTTCATATGTATATGTATTCATACTCATTTGTCCATGCTATTCAAGTGCTCTACCACTGAGCTATATCCTCACTCCTATTTACTGTTTTTAAATAGTTCCTTGCTAATAATATGGCTAGGTTGGTCTTGAACTTGAAATCCTCCTGTCTCAGCCTTGAAGAAGAATATATTCTTCACAACCTTGTAGCACTGTAAACAGTTCTAAAGACGTGGCACTCATACTCAGTAAATCACTGTTTTATTAAACAGTAATATGCCTTGAGTACCTTGGGATACGTCTAATTGTAAATTTAAAAAAGAACTTTCAATATGAAAAGTTTTTAAGAAGCCAAGTACACCCGGAATATAGCTCAGCAGCACAAGCACCTGCCTGGCAAGTGCGAGGTCGTGCATTCGATCCCTGGTACAGGGATCAATGCTTAATATTATTTTTCATTCACAATCCTCAGTTCTAGAATTGGGAAAAGGAAAGTAGGACTCAAACTGCGGCTGGGATAGGAAGCGTCAGTGTGCAGGAGGTGTCTGGGCTGAAGAAATTCAGATCACACAAGCTCAAAACAGAAATAGAGCCCATTTCAAGGGTGTTAATGCAGTGATGCTGAAACTTAAAGATTACAACCGAGTCTAAGCATGCCTGACAAAAACAACACACCCTTAGTATTTAGGCAGCTTGAGTTCTATTACAACATATCCACAAATGTTCCAGAATTAATCCTAGTTTATCCCATGCATTTTGTTATGCTCTTAAAATTCTATTATCAGATAAAAAATTAGGAAATTCTCATCCTCATTTCTTTGTGCGTGCAGTGCATTCAGAGCTAATTAGGAAATTGCTGAATAAACTTATCACATCCCATGACAAGTGTGGGTTCCCTATCTCGTTTGCTCACCATAATTTTGGGAAATATTTCCTGTTATTTTTATTGGGTGCTTCTGTTACCAAGCAACAGATAAAATCTAGACTGTTTTCTGTTTGTTTGGTACTATTGGCTGTTCAAAAAAAAAATGCAACGAATGTATGTTAGCTGGAATAAACGTAAAGGAAATGTGTTTCTAACTTCAGTGCAGCATGTTAACTGCCATCACTGTGTAATGTGGCTTAAGGCTTCATCCTCAATTGCTGAAATGAAATCCAGCCTGTGTGAAGAGTTCTGCTCCAGCATGTTTCTTCTTTGCAAGCTGCTTGCAGTAGTTTTTAACGTGGTGTTTGGAAAATTCAGGTTATTTGGTAGTAAGGCTCAATCTATGTTAAAAGAGTCTTTGGAAGGAGACTTTCTGCAAAGGCTTTTTATAGCAGGTATAGCATTCAGATGTCATGTTAAATATGTATCTGCAGGGAGGCAAGGATGAGGTGTCTTTGGATTTTTATGGCACTGGGGATGGAACCCAGGGCCTTGCACATGCTAAGCAGTCCTCACTGTTAAGCCAGGCTCCCAGCCCACAATGAGGGTTTTTACAAAGAACCTTCATAAACTAACAAGGAAAAGAGATTCCTGTTTCAGTGACCTCTGTCATGGAACAGACCCTGAAAATGTCATATTCTGTGGCACCTCTCAGAATTACCTTAAGGTTTTGAGGTAGTTGCTCAATCTTTAAGGATTTTTATAAGGCTCAAAATTTGGTATTAACATATTACCATTGTGGGTCAATGATTCGGAATAATTTTGATATTTGGGTGAATAACTCATTGGTTTTGATGTTTGGGTTAACACAGAAGCAGTCCTGATGAACCTGCTATCATATACCTTCTCAGAGTCAACAGACTCTTACATAATGCCCAACCTTTTCTCTCCACATGTAAGTTATATCTTGCTCATTAGTAGGAATTATCTCTCCTATGTGTAGCTACAAAATTTCTTTCAAAATTTGAGAACAGTGGTCAAATAGGCATTGTTTTCTAGTTTATTTTGTTGAAGGAAACTCTTTTTACTCCCTGCTCAGAGTGTTTTGCTTGAGCCTTTAAATTCTTTTGAGAAGGGACTGGTGAGAAATGCACTGTAATAATATATTCTTCACAACCTTGTAGCACTGTAAACAGTTCTAAAGACGTGGCACTCATACTCAGTAAATCACTGTTTTATTAAATAATAATATGCCTTCACCATCCAGTGAGGATTGCTCTATGTAGAACACTTGTGTTCCTAAATTACCTTCCAACTTAGAAACTGATTTCTTTGGTCAATAAACTTTAAAAACTTCAAAGTGTCACTATAAAGCATGAAGCAGGGTATTCACTGCATGTGGAGAGAATGTACCAGACCTGGGAACTGTAGAGAAGGACTGACCTACCCACGTTCTGCTCTCACGTTTCCTATAGTCTGTGACTCAGGGAAGCCATCAAGGAGTCTGGGGGCATGGCACAGCAGTGCAGAACTTACCTAGCATATGCAGGGCCCTGGGTTCAATTCCCAGCCCCCCACCACCACTGTAAGATAGCAAAGATATCAGACACCCATACTCTGGAAGCAGACTGCTTAGGTTCACATCTTGGCCTGACCATTTGCTAGAAGTCCTAGTATGAGTCCCTTAACTGCTTGGGGCTTCCCTCTACTTCATTTGCACAATGAAATAATAAAGCTTGCCTATTATGAGTATTTTGAGGCTTAAATGAGTTAATGTGTGTTATGGTTTGTGGAACAGAACCTGACACACCAAGTAGTCTATAAAATGTATCATGTAAGTCAATAAAATCCAGTAAAACTATCAAGAGTAACTCTTGTCATGAAGCTAAAACTTGACATCAAGACCCTTACAGACAGAAAACCAGGAAAGCTAAACAGGGATATTCCTTTTGAGAGCATTAAAATATTTTTTTCCAAAAGAGGAAGAGAGAAATACACAGATTTCCTTTTTATATTCTTTCATCATATGATTTTGAGGGATAACTATCAAATCTGTACATCTGAAAAATGTGAATTTTGTAAAAGGCGGTCTTAAACCTCCCACACCTGTTTTTACCCCAGTCCCAAGGATTGTGGAAGTCACTGGCATCTGAGCCCAAAAGGCCTTACTAAGTAAAAGAAAAACATGTCAAATATTAATTAAGAACTGTGCCCCAAAATAATAATCAAATACAGCATTTTAAGTGGCTTCATATACCATAGAGGGTAAAAGGAAAACCCTGCAGTGTAGTGACCCTTTTTTGTCAATTCCTGTGCAGTACAATCTACTACTTAGTCTTTGGTCCTCCAGAGTCAAATCTACTTCAGTAAATACATTCTGGGGGACTTGATGGAAGAAATCGATTTGGATGTTTACAGGGAATACAATGTTAATGAAGTTAAATTTCTATTCAAAATAAAGTCCCAGAATAAAGTATGACTTGGCTCACTGTTAAATTTGCTTATAACACTACTATATTTGCTTATGAGTATGGAGAGACAATTGAGAATTTTTATGTGAACACCCAGAATTGTGTGGCATATCATTGTGTGACAGCAAGAGCCACCACTGAATCAAGGAAACCTTGGACTTCAGATAGAAACCACACCTGGGAATTGAAATTGCATTAGCTTATGCCCTTGGTTGGCGCTTTCTTCCCTGTGATGGTCGGCACATCACTGGCTCTTTTACCACCTGCATTGCTTCGTAGTAAGAAGCCCCTGGAGATTCCATAAGCAAGACAGCCATTTGGCTTATACACTGGGGTTAGGGATGGTCTTGGAGAGTCAGAAGGTAGAGCTGATCTTTGACACATGGTGTTCACCATCCTGAGCTTAGTAGGGCCAGTGAGGGTGGGGCCCCAAGGCCTGGAATTACTGACATTCTCTGAGGGGATCAGGCCTTGCAGGCTATTCTTGTTCCTTTAGGTCTCGTGACTATTTAAAAATCCTTGCCTTTATAGGAGGGCCTCATCACACACGAGGGGTTTGCTTCCCAGGTTCTGAATTCCCTTCAGGTGAACTAGTTCATGGTGGTCTGATTATGGTTGTGAGACGAAAGACATTTTTCTCTAACTCTGGTATTTTATATGCCCTTGCATGTCCCAGTTCTCATATAACTTCTCTCTCCATCTTTTTTCTCCAGTTCTGGTATTAATGTTCCCATAAGCATGTTATCGCCAAGTTTCTTGTGATCCTTTTAAGTAGTTACACAACAAATCACGTGCAAGGCATGAGCCAGTACTTAGCTAAAGAATGAAATGGGAACACTCTGCCAAACCCAGCTTCATAATCTTCTTTAATAAAATTCTACTGAGTCATTTCATTTGGTCTTTGATTTAGAACTTGAGCCTCCATCAGGTCTACTGCATAAATGATGTGACTTGCAGTTTAAGAATCAAGTGCACTGCTTTCTAGAGTTATTTTTCAAAAGAGAATGGGAAAGGACTGCTTGAATAAATGTTTTTTGAATATAACTATTCATTTTTTTCTGTCTTTTTGAGACACGGTCTCGCTATGCAGTTCAGGCTGACCTTGAACTCACTTTGTAGCCCAGGCTACTCTGGAACTCCCAAGGATTCTCCTGCCTCAACCTCCTGAGTGCTGGGATTATAGGAGTGAGCCACCACTCCCAGCTGAATATAACTATTTATAAAATTTTTGCTAATTTCCTAAAGGCCCATCTGACTTCAGGATTTCTTTGTGTTTTATAGAACATATTCTGTATCCTAAAACAGAAACTCTTACCTGCCTTGCTACCTAATATAAATGAATGTCAGAATAATTCCTGCCACATAATAGGTAGTCAATAACAGTTTATTGACACTTTAGCTTTTGATGTTTCTTCTTATCAGGACATTGTCTGTTCTGAAGCATAATATTCAACAGTACCAAGTGCTGCTCTATGATTTTTTTAAAGTCATTTATGTAACTCTTTACCTCTCTAAAATCCAGCCATTTAACAGTCTCACCAATGTGGGACCCAACTAAAATAAGACACCTAGGGGTGGGGTAGCAGGGAAATGTGATGCATCTGGGAAATCTTTTTGTCACACATGTTGGATAAGGTGTAGTACTGGAATTTAATGTAGCAAGGTGACTGTCAGCAAGTTGCTTAATCTCTCTGGTTTCAGTTTTCTTATCTCCTAAATGTGAGAGCAGCACTCAGCAATCTCTATGACTCCTTCCAACTCTTAAGACTTCTATGATCCTGTGATTCTCAGGCCCCTTCCCTTCTTGAGGCCTGTTTGCTCATCTGGAAAATGAGAAGTGGATGAGTATCAAAGTCTTAACAATCTGTGACTTTAAAGGAATGAACTTTTAGCTATCCAGAAAATCTAGTTATCCAGAGGGCCATTCCTCGAGGGTATTGGTTAGCCAAGATTTTGCTGTACATTAATATGTAGTTAAAGGGGCTAATTTAATGCCTAGGAAAACATTTGGAACTAGTTAAAACTGGAAAAATCCCAATTCTTTGTAGGGAATATTGACTTTAGTGTATACCATCTTCTTCTTGTGTGTTTTCCTCTTGTAGGCTGGAGTTCTGTTCAGGATAAGAGAGAGGGAGGGGTGTGTACACACCAGATAGGAGCCTGACAATGTTAAATTTTTCTACTGATAGTACTAATCCCCTGTTCCAGTTCCCGAGGACATTGTTGATAAGTGATATCCAAAGTAACACACTGGAATAGGTGAAGTATTGCTGTCCACTCTACATCCCGGCATCTATTCCCTGAGGTGGTATTTGCTTCTGAAAGCCTGAGTACAGAGCTGGTTGATACTGATAGGGATAAATGCACTAATCCTCTGAGACAGACACTACAAGAGGAGAGTGGGTCAGGGAAAGTAACACAGGAACGAGGAGTTAGCTGCCATCATGTGACCCCTGGCCTTGAGCCTTTCTAAGCATTGACAGCTATGATTGACAGGAATGCCCAGAGCAGTTTTTCACCTTACAGAATGAGAAGGATGCAACTGAGACCTATTTCTCTGAAGAGGATGGCCAGCCTAGTGTGACTTCAGTACTGTGTTCATCCTTGCAGTTTCCCTCCCTCACAGGTTTTAGTAGCCCTGTGTGTGCTGCCGTATATCGCAGTTTCTGCTTGATATGTCCTTTCTATGTTGGCCTTGCACACACTGCTGCATTCGACATTATTTTCCCAGGTTCCTCAGTCCCACGCTGAAACGCCCTAGTACGTCATCTCGCAGATTTTGTTTCATTGATGCTACCTCGGATGATCTCCCTTTATTTCTCCACTTAAGTCCAATCCCATCTTCAAAATTTAACAGATAACTCAGCGCTTCTATCAAGTGTTTCCTGAGTCCTCCATGCTCTGCTGCTCCCCAAAATCTGAAGGCCTACACATATCCCCAAGTTTAAAGTTACCCATATTCTGCCATGTAGAACACATTCACTTTGCCTTCTACGTACTCTTGGCCTAAGGCAGAGTACACACAAGTACTGTTTTAAACCTTGATTGGATCTGGGAATCAGGTTTAAAGGGTGGTTTTGTAGTCAGTGTGTTTGACAAGAAGAGGTGGCTGTGTTCCAGTCTGGCAAAGATGAGCACATAGATTTTAAGGGCCAAGGAGGGTGGTAGGTGGGTGAAAATAGCATCCGCTATAAGGTCTCCTGGCTGTCCGGGAAGCATATTTGTTAAAGGACTCTGAAGTAATTGAGCAATTAAAATGGCAGTGGAGAGACAGCCAGACAGCCAGACAGCCAGACAAAGGGCATTGCAGCTTGGGCTGTTTTACCGCTTAACGGTTTTCCCGAGCATCACATGGACAGTACATTTATGTACTATCCCAGGGGTTGCGCAGGGAGGTATCAGTTCAACCAGTTGATTCTTGTATTGAATAAATTTGATAAAATTGTCATTTTTTTATAGTTCCTATTATAAAAATTGATTTAAAAAATGCAAATTTTGCCATCTTTTATTTAAATAGTTGGACTGCTAAGTGGTTTAGGTTATGTGATGTTCATTCTCACCTCTGTTGTCTCCCTCTCTCTAGTAAGTATCTTCTGTTTATCTAATCTCGATCTACTCACCTCCACTGGTAGCAGGCTGGGCCTCCTAGCTGTTAAATTAAGTTCATGGCCAAGCTTTCAAGGTCAACTGGATAGAGGTTTGTCATTTCTGTGTCTCTTTTAGCTCTACTCCTGCTGTCTTTTCTTGTCTCACATATTAGGTAAACCCCACGGCCCAGTGTACCCATGCCTTGTTGAAGATGATCTACTGTTCCCACTGCCGGGGTCTCGTGACAGTGAAGCCATGTTACAACTACTGCTCCAACATCATGAGAGGCTGTTTGGCCAACCAGGGGGATCTCGACTTTGAGTGGAACAATTTCATAGGTGAGCAAGTAATGGCAACTTGTATTTGTATTGCTTGAACTGTGTCTGCTTCTGCTGCAAAGAACGTTGTAATTGCTAACTATGAAATTTCTCTGCTAGGGTTATTTAGCATTTACCAGCATCTTAGTTATGCTGTGCTCAATACTTTGAAGATAGTAAAATTATTACTAGAAGTAAATGCTTGCTTGATCTAATGGTAGCATTTTGAAGACATAAGGTTCTGGGACTCCCAACTTTCAATAATGAGAATGTGCCTTTTTGATGTTACATATCATAGCTTTGTATTCATGTCAGTAGTAAAGTACAGTCCTCATGGAGCTGTCAGAATGACTTTTTAGGGTAGTCCTGTCTACATACCTGTAGTCTAGGAGGCTGAGGCAGGAGGATTTCAAATTTGAGCCAAGCCTGGACCATGTAGTAACAGTGAGACCCTATGTTTAAAAACAATGAAAATTGAAAAGTCTGGTATTGTAACTCACTGTAGAGGCCCTGGGTTCAAACTTCAATGCTGAAAAAAGGAAAAAAGTTCTGTGTGCAGACATTCCAGATACCGTTTATTTTTTGGATCAGCAGAAATCTGATTGTAGAAATTCAGTGGTTTTATTTCTAGGAGATCTAGCAATAGTTGACTGCCCTGGGGAGTATGAAAAAACTTTTGCCCTGACAATTTGAGAAATATGGATTTCTGCATATACTTTCTACCAAGGAAACTAGAATCCAGATAGTACTGGGTTAATTATGATTTGGAGAGACAAGTAAGCATAATTTAAACATCTGGTCATCAGCTAACTCCCTCAGTGCCTACTTAGTGCTCATGTTAGTCCTGAAACATAGTGACCAGTGTTGAACCTCTAATGCTGTGTGTCGGGGGACCTCACACAAATACAAGTCACAAAAACAAACTCATTTTTCCTGTCCCCCACTCACATTTGCATAATTGCAGAATTTGAGTATCTTTATAGGAACCCATTTTTCACTTATTTGTCCACATCATGTGAACATGCATGCAGTTTGCTGGCTTGTTTTTTGGGGGGGAAGGATTGCTTTTTAGTTTGCAGGAGAGCTGATCACCATGTTAACTCTGAAAGTGCATCAATAAATTGGCTCCATCAGATTCTTGAGAACACTGACACAGTACAAAAAAGAGATGTGAATATTAAGTACTTCAGGACAATTGTAGACTAAAAAGCTCAAAGCTGGAGGACCTGAAAAAACTCCTTTGCACATAGAAAAGCAGAACGCTATGAAGGGGAAGGCATGAGACCAGCAAAGACACACAGGGACAAAAATGGAACATCATGCCCAGAATGAAGCAAGGAGAGAAACTGTTGCTTCAAAGTATTTCTCAGGAAATAAAGGCCCATGGCATCTCTAGATCTAAGGTTGATACTCTCCTATCCCACCCTTGTCCCTACACCCAAATGTCAAATTTGCAATTTATTTTTCACTACAATGAATTTTTTCTCCAGGCAAAGGACTAGAAGTCACCACACAAAGGGTGTGTAGTAAGTGACCCAGCTTTGCTGACTTTCCTGTGTAGACATTCAAAGTGCAGTGTGCCATTTCTCTTACATTATGCCATTCCTCTGACATGTCCAGCAGCAGCTGTCACTGAAGTCTTCATAACCTTTTATTAAAATAGTTTTTTTCCAGTGTAGAAGTTAGAACCTTGTGAAAGGAGTACTCTGCCACTGAACTACATCCCCAGCCCTTTAAAGTATCTAAAGTATAAATTCTACATATTTTTCCTGGAATTTATGGATCCCTGTCAAATCAGAACCGTACCCTGGCTTGCTTAATTAATGTTTTCAGCCAGTTCCTCTAATACAGGGAGGCCTTAAATTTCTGTTGCTATTCTTGTAGTGTGTTTTTAAAAATCATATATATAATCTTTGAGGACAAAGAAACCCAAGTGGAAATTGATAGGATTTTTGAATCAATTTTCCCAATTATTTTAAATGATAATTTTTGAGAGAGATGAGGCATGAAATTGTATCTAAATTTTATTTTTAATGGGTGCACTTGTCTTTATTTCCAATAAGCTGATCTAAAAGGCCAGGAGTAATAGACATTGTTAATCTCCAGTGCTTTTTTATGAATTTTTCACAAGAGTTTAATTAATCTGCTCTGTGGTTATAGAATTCAGTACCAATTTACGTGCCTCTGCTGTAAATTCTCTTATTTCTTGTCTTTTTTTCTCCTCTCTGCAAAGAATTTGCCTTTTCCTTTTAAATGACTGCAGTTAATGAATGGTCAAGAGCTTTTTTTGCCCCTTCTTTAAATCACATCTTGGGGTTAAGTCGGAAAACTGCCTTTTGTTCTTCTAGTCATGTCAGGAAGCTGAAGATGTGGGTTTCTGATTATTGGCGGCACAATGCAAAAGGAATTGCTTTTTCCAATGAGGAGGAGATTCTTTGTTGCTGGGGGCTGGCGGGGAGGTGCTCAATGCCAGTATCCTAAGCACCGCAACTCTGCCATTGGACCAGACCCTTTCGAAAACTAAGGATAGATTTTCCAAGTCTGCCTTCTCCCTTCCATGCCCTCGCTGTGCTTGTTACTGCTACTGCCATGAATTGTGACCCTTTAGTAAATGTCAGCTTTTATTTGAATGAATCCAAATCATTGAATCACTTCGGGACTCACTTTAATAACCTTCAGCTCAAGAGAGAGCACGCACACACACACACACAGTCGGTTTCTAGAAAAGCATAAGTTCCTCTTAGGGGCAGCTTATTCTCCATCCCATGCTGTACCTGTATTTATGCTTGTACTCAGCCCTGTTAATGTCGCATGTTGCTGCTGGTGGGAGCTTAGTATTGGGGTTGCTGTCAGAGACACCAGCCAGTTCCTGGCAGGAGCCACTTGGATATCCTGCAGATAAGACATCTGTGGCCTATAGCAACGTGAAGAAAACCAAAACACCAAACCAACCTTCTTTGAGATTCTCTTGTGACTTCTTAGGACTGGTTACTGCTACAGAAGAGCCAATTGATAGCTAATCATGGCTTCCCGCAGGGGTTAGAAGCAGCCTTGGCTCCCGGCTTGTGGGCTGCCGGCAGACTGTATCCTTAGTCGCATTCTTCAGCTGCACAGCACACAACGCCATGGCACCGGCCCCAACAAAGCCGAGCTTCACTCTCCATTCCCAGGCCCTTGTGCATGGCCGGCCTGCCTCAGAGTTTACAAAGACACCAAACAGCCAGAAGAATTGGGGTTTATGTTTCCTTTCAGTCTTTCACAAACACATTTGTGATCTGCCCTTTCCTCACCACTAGGGGAATAAGTAGTTACAAAGTGCACTGTGTTTTCTTGTTTAAACCTCTGCATTTTGGATGTTTATTATCTGTCTATTCATAATATTTTTATTTGGAGCCAGCAATTCTTCTTGGATTACGAAGGAATGTACTTTTTGTACGGGGCAGCCCTGATGCTTTGACAATGATGAACACATTTAAATTGTGCTCCACTTGTTTACAAAAGTCTTTTGCTAGCACATCAAAAGCATTTTTCCCTCTCCTGTGGTACAATAGTATATTCATGCTGTCAGCTTTTACTTAGAGGTTAGAAGCATCACTTTATTGATGCTTACCACAACTTTGTTATCCTTTAAAAAATTGTATTTCATGGAAATGTATTTGGTTTTTTGTCACATCAGAATTGTAGTTTAGAGAAATGATGCTGTTTTTTTAAAATGTTACATAGTATTTGTTCTAGGTTGAAGGTGAAATGTTGATGACCAAATTTGATTTCATTGATATATTATGATTCTTAAACTCGTTTTAACTAGAAAGCTTAGGTAGATGCTCAGCTGGGTGTTGCAGTTGAGATGGACGTAAGGTCTTCTGGAAAGTAAAACTACTTTCTAATATTTGACCTTGGACTAAATGAAGGTGGATGAAGGTAATGGGGGCCTCTTTTTCTTGTCATGCTTAAGCACTAGAGGACAAAGGGAAAAGCAAGTTTGAAAATGCAGTTTGTCATTCACTGATGAAGCATCCTTTGAGGTTTCATGCAAGTCCTTCTAATTTTGCACAACAGGCAAAAATACCCTCATAATCCCTACAAACATGGAGAAAGCAAACATCCCTTTGTTTAAAGGATAGTGTTCTCTTTTTGTTGCTGTGACACAATGCCTGTGAAAGTCAAGTTAAAGGAGGAAAGATTGATTTGGGCTTATGGTTTCAGAGACTTCAGTCCATAGTTAGCCAGCTCCAGTGCTTTTAGGCCTATGGCAAGAAACATCATGGTAGAAGGTGTGGTAGAAGAAGCTGCTCATCTCATTGCAGCCACAAAACAACTAAAGAAGGGGCTGGGGCAAGGTATAGTCTCCAGGGTCATGACCACTTCATTCATTCCCTTCATCTAGGCTCTATCTGCTGATTTTTTACCATCTGGCATTATAATGCCATAAACCATTCATAATTCAATCGCCACCCAAAAGACCCATCCTCTGAACTCATGAGCTCTGTGGGTGACATTTTAAATCTAAAAGGCTTCAGTGCTTAGAAAATGCCAGTATCCTCCAAAGTCAAAAAGTGACTTGTGAGTCATTAGGGAAGATATGCACTGTAAGCACACAATTAGTACGTACTGTCTTATGTTATCTTTTCACTGTAATAGAAAGAGTTGCATGTTTTATTTTAAAATAAAATTGAAGCTCTTATGTTTGACTGGAAGTTTATCCTAACATAGAATTGCATTATTCAAAGCTTCATTATTTGAAAAGTCATTAGCATTCCTAGGACACTTTCATTTGTATTTGCCAAGTGTGCATTCAGGGATCTAAAAGGGTTGATGAAAGGAAAAAAAAATAGAATTGGTACACTAGGATTTTAACTTTGCCTTGGTTTTGACTCTCGCAAATGGAATCTGAAACGAAAAGAATAGATTGTAGGAAAATCTCTGGGAGAAATGGCATATTATTTTGCCTCTAACCATAGGTTTCTTACCTGGGTGGTAGGCCAAAGCCTTACAGTAACAGCATTTGGCAAAACAAGGAAGGAATAATCAGGATGGTGGGAATAATCAGGAGATTGCTGATTGGGTCTCATTGCTATAGTAAGAATTGTTAGCCTGGCCATTTCAGTACTTTAGAGACCTAGTGATACACACAGTGACAGAATGCAGTTTGTTGTCATGGAACTAGGCAGAAAACATGAATTAATTATGATTAACTCCTCACAAGAAATAAAGGCAGTAAAATAAAGCTGATTAATTATCCAAGGCTGAAATAATGATTTACTTCTCATGCTCTGTTGTTTTTCCCTGTACCTTATATTAGATGCCATGCTGATGGTGGCGGAGAGACTAGAGGGTCCTTTCAACATTGAGTCTGTCATGGATCCCATCGATGTGAAGATTTCTGATGCAATTATGAATATGCAGGAGAATAGTGTGCAAGTATCCCAGAAGGTAATGAAGGTGGGATAGGAGAGCTGGCCTCCTCTGATTAGCCCTGGGATGTCCTAATCCAACCATGCTTACTCTAATACAGGTTTTCCAAGGATGTGGCCCCCCTAAACCCCTCCCAGCTGGACGCATTTCCCGTTCTATCTCTGAGAGTGCCTTCAGTGCTCGCTTCCGACCATACCATCCTGAGGAGCGCCCAACCACAGCGGCCGGCACGAGTTTGGACCGACTGGTGAGCACCTGACAGGAAGGGCTGTGTTTAAAAACAAAGAACTGAAATCATTAGCTCAAAATGAATTTTTAATTGGCAGGCTTACAAGCTTGTCTCTTTCAGGTGTAACTTTGCAAGCAAATTTATGTCCATAGTAGTAAATGTACTTCTCATTTCTAATTCAGAAAGTTCCTATTTGGTTAAGGAAATGGATACAGTAAGTCTCATCTCAGAACTCCCCTTTACAGGTACTCTGTGGTTACTAGCTGTCTACTGCGTGCTTGTTATTAGGGAGTCTCACAGGAATAAGATGGGTCCTTGGTTCCAAAAGGCCCCAACAAAGGGGAAGAAGCCGATGGTCCAGGCTTCCTAACATAAGGTGGTGAATGATAAATGTTAGGATGGGAGAAGAGTAATAGAATATAGTCAGGATGCTTACTACACAGCAATGTGCTGTAAAAGTGGAAGAGAATCTTAATACAGTGATAGGAGGGAGCATAGGACAAGGAAGCCTGAAAGACACTAGTAGGTGGGAAGGCAGAGCACTGACAGGGAAGTCTCCCAGAGTGGTTCATATGTAAGGTTGATCCAGACTATAGAAACCTTGGGTTAAGAGACTATGTCTCATCACTGTGTCTCCGGGACCTGGTAGGCCTCAGATGGTAGTTAACAGTGGGATATATAGGCAAAGGATCTAGGCAACTCCTTCAGAGTTTGCATTTCAACTCTTATTTCCTTTAAGTGATTCTGTACTTGCATATTTTCCTTCTTGACTGCAGTTGCAAATGGGTTGCCTGCACCTTCAGAGCTATTTTGAGATGATCAAAGGGCACATGCATAGGTTGTTTTGTGTTGTTTTATAGATGTCTTTTTAATTTTTCTTAACTAGGTTACTGATGTCAAGGAGAAACTGAAACAGGCCAAGAAGTTCTGGTCCTCACTCCCCAGCAACGTTTGCAATGACGAGAGGATGGCCGCAGGAAATGGCAATGAGGATGACTGCTGGAACGGGAAGGGCAAGAGCAGGTTAGCCGCCTTTCTGTGCATTTGCAGGCTCTCCGTGCCCACATTACCTGAGAGACTTTGAGAGAAAGTCATTCTGGGCATCGGAAAGCACTTCACAGTAGATGCTGGGAAGGCTTCTAGATGTTCTTA
The DNA here is from genome assembly GCA_004027295.1 of Dolichotis patagonum. Lineage (NCBI taxonomy): Eukaryota > Metazoa > Chordata > Mammalia > Rodentia > Caviidae > Dolichotis > Dolichotis patagonum. Next base: position 26,919 of record PVJX010018018.1, read on the forward strand.
GGAACAGGCTTTGCCGCAGAAATGTTCAGAAGATACCAAACTACCCTCATGGTGCACTGGGTCAAAAGGTCAACAGTGATTATCTTATATAGCATTTGGTCTGTTCTAAGTGTCATTATTTTAAAAATATTTAATGCTTGCAACCCTTTGCCCAATGGCTTTGGCCTCATAAGTCATATAGGTCTCACAAGGTCTCATTGTCTGTCTTACTGGTACCCCACACCCCTTTCCCACTCTGTGACTTGGATGTGTACCCATTCTGAGGGTGCTTTGCTCTGAGCCACTAGCTTCCACAAAAGAGATAGTTTTCAAGAAGGTGCTGATCAAACTGGAGAAATAAGATGCATACCTAGGAAAAGGAGAAATTAGAGGTCATTATAAATTAAAGAATTGGGGCCCAGAATTTAGCTCAGCAACATAAGCACCTACCTGGCAAGTGCAAGGTTGTGAGTTCAATCCCTGGAACCAAAAAAAAGACTATTCATAAATTAAAGAACTACCATTTAATCGTGCTTAGTAGAAACACTAGAATATAGCAGAATTCTTAGATGTTTTTCTCTTCTTTGCCTTTGTTTTACCAATCATCGTTTGTTTTCCTGGTCATTTCTCACTTCAGGTACCTGTTTGCTGTGACAGGAAATGGATTAGCCAACCAGGGCAATAACCCTGAGGTCCAGGTTGACACTGAAAAACCAGATATACTGATCCTTCGTCAAATCATGGCTCTGCGGGTTATGACCAGTAAAATGAAGAATGCTTATAACGGGAATGATGTGGACTTCTTTGATATCAGTAAGTCCTTGCATTCTAGAATCATGAGTTGTTCTTGTTTGCTTTGTGATGAGAACAAGTGCAATAAAATGTTTCATTTCTTAAACACAGGCGATGAAAGTAGCGGAGAAGGAAGCGGAAGTGGGTGTGAGTATCAGCAGTGCCCATCGGAGTTTGAGTACAATGCCACTGACCACGCTGGGAAGAGTGCCAATGAGAAAGCCGACAGTGCTGGTGCCCGTGCCGCTGCACAGCCCTACCTCCTCACTGTCTTCTGCATTTTGTTCCTGTTTATGCAGATGGAGTGGAGATAATTCTCAAACTTTTGAGAAAAAATGTTCATCATCAGAAAGTTAAAAGGCACCAGTTATCACTTTTATACCATCCTAGTGACTTTGCTTTTTAAATGAATGGACAACAATGTACAGTTTTTACTATGTGGCCACTGGTTTAAAAATGCCGACTTTGTTTTTTCATTCAGTTTTGGGGGCAAAAGGGACGGGTACATTAAGTTGGTTCCTGCTCTTCCAGAGTCATGTTAAATGTGGCTAACAGTGTAGGTACAGAACTGTAGTTAGTTGTGCATTTGTGACTTTATCACTCTATTGTTTGTTTTGTTTGTTTTTTCTCATTTTGTTTGTGGGGTTTTTTTTTCCAATTATGATCTCACCTTGTTTCTTAGAAGAAAACCAGGGTCCTTTCTTGGCATGTAACATGTACGTATTTCTGAAATATTAAATAGCTGTACAGAAGCAGGTTTTATTTATCATGTTATCCTATTAAAAGAAAAAGTCCAACAAGCAGTAAAATTGCCATTTATCCCCGTTATTTTAGCTACCTTATCTGGAGAGAAGTAGAGGTGATTTGGAAGTTGTATTATTATTGTTAGGACAGAATGTGAAGACACAAGCGGGTTTCTGAGCCACTTGTCAGATTGTAGTCAAGCATCAACACAGAAGAAGGTTATACTTCATTTCGACCTGGTGGTTGGAAGAGATTGCAGACTGCCTGTTTTGACTGAGTTGAATTACATAAGCTAAGGTCACCTATAGGTCCATTTTTTGAACCCACTTACAGTTCAAGTGTAGCCCATGTAGAGAAAGATTCTTAATACAGTAGTCTCCTTTGAAAGATAAAAGGCATTCAGGGTGTCCCAGTTATCTCATGTTTATACTTGGGCGAGAGAAGTTTGGTTTTTGCAGTTTTTTTCTTTTAACCAGGTGAGTTAGCAAGCCACTGTACGCCAGTTTTCAGGTCCACACTGACCCTCTTTGAAATCTTTATCCCAATGGCAGCAAGAATGACTGACAGTCTGATTTGGTCTGCCTTGTCACAGTGATCCAGTCACTAAACCCAGTCATCTAAGAGAACTGGCTGGGAGCTAGCCAGAATTGGGGTACAGTCGGGGCTCAGGGAATAGCTGTCAACATTTGAGCAAAGTTTTAGTCTGTGCATGTGTATGCGCAGTTGTTATGGATGCCAGCTTGGTTTTAAGGGAGTGTAAGGTATCTAATTCAAATCTTTATCTTGCCTGGCCCACTTTGATCAGTAAAGCAGAGGACTTGCAGTGGTTTGCAGCTGTGTGCTACTACCAGCCAAGGAGCCCCTGGGGGGAGAACTAGGTGTCCAGATTTTTTCATGTGTTGTTTTTTAGGGGGGAGGGATGGGAGTAGGTAGAGCTGAGGAGATCACCTCTTAGCAGTCACCCTTAGCCACATGGGCGAACTGGCGAAGGCCATATCTGTTGTCCCAGGCCAAAGACTGACAACTGTCTTGCCCCCTTAGGAGCTCTTTCCTTGTGCCCTTACCAAATGACAGCTTGTAAAACTGTGAGAAGGTAACAGCTCACTTTAAAAGGGGTTCCCAAAAGTCTTCAGACACAATGAAAATACTGCAAGTCTCTTCCTGCTCTAAACAGCCATTAAGAAACCTAACTGATTCTACAGAACCTAAAACCCACAGAGAGGTTGTTTGTGTTTTTGTTCAATCTTCAGTTGTAAGAGTAAGTCTCTATTTTTATATTGAAACATAAGTACTTGATAGCTCAGGGTCTACATTTCATTCAGCTTTTTACACCAAATTCTGCAGAATGGTCAAAATAAAATATTGGGGGCTGTTGTAAACAGAGGCTTAATTTTATTAGAAGTAGCCAGTTATTTATTAAAGCATGATGTTAATAAAATAGGCATATTCTGGCTGGTGTGTATGAGTGTTTTTTTAAATGAATCACAGAAGACATAAAATTGAAAAGGCACACCATTTATGTATGAGGAAAAATAGGTTGTAAATAGCTAAGCTGCCTTGTGAGAACTTGGAAAATGTGCTGATACTTAGTAACTACCTCAGTTGTGAGGAATTTCCTTTTTAGCTTAGACTGCTATTACTTTTACTTGGTAGAAATGAATCTGGTCTCCAAACTATGGCTCAAAGAGTTATCCCCGTAGACCTTGTTAGATTGTTTTTAATTTAAAACCTTGAATTCTGCCCAGCTGTTTTCTTTCAGTCAAGTTCTCTAAACCAATAACATTTTCCGAATTAAATATTCTTGAAGGTTCTTCTGAATGCTTATTGATTTGTTTTCTTTCCTTACATTTTTTCCTGTTACCCTCTTATTATTTAAATTGTCTCTTGCTTTTGAACATGAACTATGAAATAAACAAATGATAGATTTTTCCATTCATGTCTGACTGTAGAACTCTTGGCTCCTAACCAGCGGCAAGCTTACCCTCACCCCCACCCTCCCAAAAAAAGAATAAAGGCAAGCTGAATATTTTAAAACCTTACAAATTTGGAGTATGAGGTAGAGTAAAAGCCTTGTTAGGAGAAGCCCTAACTTTTCCGAAGTTAATAGCACCCGAAGGGGTTGTGTTTTATGAAGTCATTTATAAATTATTTTCTTTCAAACCCTTCACCCACTCTATAACTGAAGAAAAAAGCTTATGGCTCTGGGAGTTATGTTTTATTTTAAAAGTAGTAATTAGCACTTACTATTTTGATAAAGGAAAAAGAACTGCAAAGAATTGACTTGTCCTTTTAAACTTTGGAGTGTTAGAAACACTTAACAGTTTACATGAAGTAAAAGTTGTCATTTGTGATTACAGAACCAAAATTAAGATAGATATACAAAATGAAGATAGCTGCACACAATTCTCCTTCCCCTTTGTGTTCATAGAAGGTCTATGTACATAACTAAAGGGTAATAAGGTAATGATCCCTCCTATCCAGAGCAGTATGTGTGATCTCCCTGTCAAGAAGATACAACTTTGTATCTTTTTTTTGGCATAACAGAAAAGCACTCAAAACTCTTTCACCTTAGAACTTAATAGGAAAAAATTCAGCTCTGCATTTTATGATGAATTTTACAAGTTCAATTTTTCTAATTTTTAACTCCTAAATTTTCTAAAAGTCTTCTATCTGTGAAAAATACGTGAATGATGACATGTAACAAGAATTTATATTCACCAGTAAGGCAAATAGCATATAATATTTACTGTCTCCTTTAGTTTTTAATAATATATTGGAAGGATTTGAAAATCAAAATATAGTAAGCTGGTCATGTAATCCAGCTTCTCGTGAGGCTGAGGCAGGATGATTCTGAGTTTGAGGCCAGCCTATGTACCATAGGGAGACCTATCCCCGCAAAAACCCCAAACATAAAGGTAGTACGTTCGCTGCCCATTCCTGCATCAAGCTGCCCACTTGGTTAACCCAAGGGAATGTATTAGTTGTTTACATCTGAAGTTTGTTTTTTTTGCATATACAGTGGTACCTTAGTTCACAAACAATTTGTTCTACAATTTCGGCAAAGATGGCCATGGTCATGTTTGTCACTCGTTGAAGTTTGCAAACAAAAAACAATTTGCCAAATGCTTTTGTTTGGGAACCAAATTGTTTGCAAACAGAAGTGTTCATGAACCAATGTACCACGATAAACAAATATCAATAGAAATATTCCCTTTTTATATGAAGGTAATGTTTTAAGATGTGTAATTTTTTTTGCATTAGTTTAAAAATACACTGACAGTAGGGGATGCTGAAAATAAAGATCTATAAGTTTAGAATTCCTATTCGAAAGACACAGCTTCTCAGTGGCACCACAATTTGATTTTTACTTCATTTTAACCTAGTTTAATCTAGGTGATTTTTCAAGAAATAAACACCGATTAGAATGAGATGCAGCCTGGCTTTATGGCACTACAATTGGGCTGTTCTCCATTTGTGTTAGGGTTCAGTCATGGTAGTTTGTTTTCCTATCACTGCCAGGGAGGAACACTGACCAAAGCGATTGGGAGGATTGGAGAACACAGCACATTGGCATCCACGTTAATGCTTGGGCATGGGTCAAAGGATTTCTTGTGCGCTGGAATATACACACACTTTCTTAGCATGAAGTACTCAACATTTTATCAAGCCCAGATGCTTGAAGCAGCCTCAACCAACATATAGGATAGAGATGAGGATATTAGTAAAATGTGTAACTAGATTCAGGTTATGGTGTGAGTTTATTAGTTCAGTGGTCAGTGAGTTATTTGAATATGCAAATAACTGTTCAGGTTTTCATGTAGATTTGAACTTGTATGGATCAGTGTTTGAAGAGATTTCTGAATTTACCATTAATTAGTAAAATCTACAAATACCTATTTCTCGGCTTGAGTGTCCATGTGTGGAAATAAATGTACATTTTACCCTGTTTTTGACACCCTGCTTCCCTTTTTGAGGTTAGATCTCACTCTTACCCAGACTGGCATTGAACTGGGCTCAAGAAATCTTCCTGCCTCAGCCTCCAAAGTAGCAGGGACTATCGGTACATGCCACTGTGCCTGTCTACTTTTGACATTCCCTAAATAACTGGTAGGAATATTGGGAGAAAAGCACAGGTTTTCATGGAAAGAAAATTATCTTTGCACACCAATCCTGCCAGGTAAAAGTTGACAAAAGATAATAAGCATTTACAAGATAAAAGCAAATGTGTAATGACCCAGGAAGGGTTTTATGTTTTATGATCTTGTCCTCTGGTCTCTGGGGAAGTCTTGTACCAACTTTCTTGACTCTCCAGGTTATTCTTAATTCTTAGGTTTCTTGTGTGCTAGTATTACACTCTGTGTATGTGTATATGTGTGTGCCTACACCTAAAGCCTACACTTGATCCCAGATAGATTTTACCCCTGTCATTTACAGGCTGCTTTCCCCCGGCTGTCAGCAGTGTATGCTTAGGGAATGCAGAATAATTTTAATAATAGCCTAAGGGAAACATAATTAGGAAGGTAAGTCTGCCAAGAAAAAAAAAGTACACTCATATAAAATGCATTCCAGAGCCCAAATAGAATTTCTGAGATTTACCACCACCTGGGATTTGCTTTTCTGCATCAGCACAGATAACCTAAAGCTGACTGTAACCTGCTGTGTGTGATGACTTACTGCACAGGGGCAGTTTAGTGCCAGGTTTGCCCCAAAGACATAATCACAGTCAGTGGATGATTTTCTGAACACACGCAATAGGATCTCGACTCTTTCAGTGCATTTGTCTTCAGAGGTCTTCAGTGCCCCTTGCCCTTGTCTTGCTTTTAAAATGGAAAGAAAAATGATTTTTACCCTGCTGTTTCCATTCTGAATACTTGGCAGCGAGTCCTGGCAGCAGCAATGAACACTCGTTTAGGTATTTTACTGTGAAGAGGAAAAAAGCAAGTTATTTGCTATTTATTCAATGGAAGTATCCTGACTGAGAAATACATTGGGAAGAACTGTCTGTCCAGCACCAGGGCTGGGCTATGCTGATCTCAGACAGTCCTGCAGAGTACACATCACTCCATCTTACAGGTGACTTCAAAGCTCATGAAGAAGCTAGATAACTTACCGAAGGGTGACACACAAGCCTCACATGAACCAGACTGAGAGCAGAGGTACATCTGCCTGTTCATTGAAATGCTACTTTGCCTTCTGTGATCCCTTTTGTTTTAGCCCGTGTGTCCTGATTATTAGGGACAAGGCCTGTCAAGCTTGTCCCCGCAGACTTGTCCTGGTCCTGAGGAAGGATCTGGTTAATGGCCATCGGAGGCACTGGTTATCTCAGCTGACCTCAGTGTGGGTGAAGGAGACAAGGGCCACCAGGAGATAAATCTTGGTGATAACATTTCTAACTTCAACAATATTTCTAACTTTGCACAGCTCCTTATTCCTTCAACCTCAAAACTGATAGAGCCTGGGTCATCAAGCATGGGGCCTAGGCAGCATCCATTGAGTGAGTACATGGCAGTTCTTGAAGAACTAATACTAATTCAAGTGATCCTTTCCCCTCTTCTCTAGGAGAGCCTCAATATGGCCCTGGGTGAAAGGTTTCTGGGGGTGCCTTGGCATTTGCAGTGCTGGGAAGGCTCAAGTCGCTGGACACACAGTCTGCTGAGAAAGGTGCCATGGTTTCCATAGGGAGAATTCCTAACTTCTTAATCAGCTGGGACTCCGCGGAGGTAAACAGATCTCAGGTTAAGTAGGGCCCAGTGCACATAATCTGAGCCGCTTAAAGAGCCCTCAATAAGATTGTACTTTAACAACTACAATGAGGTTAGAGACTGGACACAAAGAACAGAGATAACCAGGTGCTGCTCTAGATGGGGAGTCTAATCAATTGGTTTCTCCTGCCAGACTGAGCTTAATGCACACAGTAGAAGGGACATTTACAGATGAAACGCATGCTTTAGGGAGAAGCAATCTTGACTTGCCATTTCCTGAACATGTCCCAGCAGTCCCATTAGGCAGTAGCTGGTGAACAACACGGGAAAGAGGTGCTCTGAATTCTAATGTTAGACATCCACTTTCATACGGGCTCCATGAGGGGCACCCAGATCAGGGACCAAGGGTCTACCTCCAAGTCAAAGGGAAGTCTGCAAAGGGAAACAGGTGAAGATTCTCTAACACATGGAGTTGGGGCTGTGGAAAGGGAAAACTCCTACAACTGAAGACCAGCTGTCCGCTTAGATGAGTAAGCGGTCCATTTTGAATAAGGAGTTCTGCTTTTACTCAATGATTGGTGACTTAGGTGATAGGTAAAATGAAAGATGGTGGAAACTGATGGTGACCAGAATGCCTGGACTCTAGAGGTAACTGTGATATGCAGGAGGAAGACCATGCCTGAGGTGGCTGTCAGGGAGTGGTATTTGTCACTGCTTCACCTGGGTCCTTGGGCCATCAGCTTGCATGTATGCATGTCAGGACACCTATTGTGACTCACATGACATAGTTTGTCCACCAAGTTCCGGTTTGGAGAATAATTTATGTCCAACTAAGGAATTTGAAGGTCTTTGTCATTTTGAAACACACTCCAAAGATGAAGTCTAGGGTTAGTGGAGGTCTGCCTCTGGATGTGTTGGGTTCCAAACCCACAGAGAATCTGCGGCAGTAATATGTTGTAGGGCATGCTCATCCCTGCTCTCCACACAGCAGGGGAAGCTGAAGGTGGAAGAGGTGATCTCTGCCCCTAGGAAGCCCACCGGGAAGACAAAGTTCCCAGGAAACTCTCCAGCAGAATACATAGGTTCTTAGATGGACTGGGGGGTTGAAGCAGAGAAGTGCGCAGTGACATGGTCGGCACAGCTTGCTGAGGGAGGCAGGACTCAAGCTGGCCTTGCTGAGAAGGGAGAACTACAGTAAGCCGAGAGAGGAGAGGGAACTGAATGTAATGGGTTCAGTTCTCTTCCCGCTCCACATATCATAGGCGATAATCTTCCTGGGGTGCTACCAGTGGGCTGACCCAGCTGACTGAGCACTCACTGACTGCTTTGGAATTGCAAGAGGGAAGGCAAGGAGGAGGGGCTAAATGTTGCCTGGAGATGGTAGTGGTGGCATCAGTGTAGGTGGTGAGAAGGTAGAAAGGAAATGTGTCTCAATTATCAAGAGGTGATGTGTTAGCACAGGAAAGTGAAAGATGGAATAAGTCTGATGCCCTCAAAAGCCAGGCAAGGCCATTTAGAATTCAAGTGGCATCTAGTTTTGTACACATTCTTTATAGATTCTAAATATTAATCTTCCATTCAAGGCATAACTGGCAAAAATTTTCCCCATTCTGTAGGTTGTGTCTTCATGTGTTTATATACAACGGTGTACAACTCTGCTATAAAGAAGGATATTATCTGAGTTATTTGTAGGAAAATGTATGTACCTTAAATCCATAATGTGAACTGAAATCAGACACAAGAGCTTAAATGCCATATGGTTTCTCTTATGTCAGAAACCCAAAATATAAATGAATTAAAAAGCACAATATAAGAATGACAATAGGAAATAGAGATCCTTTGCAAATGGAAAGGGGAACAAGAGCTGGGGGAGAGGGAGCATAAAAAGAATTCAGATGTGTGATGTACGTGTACCAACTCCCCATGATGAATGTGTTCGTTATGCCCTGCAAACATGCACTAATAAGAAAAGAAACTTCAAGGGAGCAGGCTCTGATGTGAGTCCCTGAGCAGGACATGACATGATTCACATGGTGCTTAAAGATGAACTGGGCAGGAGGATGTGGCACGGATTCCACGGAGTTATCCGTGAGCCTGACACGGTGCTTAACACTGGACCCTGCAATATGAGGGGCTCAGTGCCCTTTGGTGCCCATACATCTAGGCTTCCCAGAACCTTGAGTTGGCACTGTCTGGTGAAGACAAACCAGTTCAACACAAGCAGCCCTTGTCTGGCTTCCTGATTTTGAATGCAGTACATAATGTTAAAAGTGGCCCTCTCACACACCTGTCACACTTCTGGTCTTTATTTTGTTTTGTTTTTGAGTTTTCACTGTTGCTTTATTTTAGTAGCCTCAAACTGAACAATCCAGATATTATTCAATAGGTGAGTAAATGCGTATTGCTATGGCATATTAACCAGCAATGAAAAGGGAATGAACTATTGATGTACAACCTATGTGGATGGTAAGGAAATAATGCTGAATGAAAAAAAGGTCACATAATCATGATTCATTTGCATAAAATTCTTGAAATAACAACATTTTTATAGACCAAGAAAATATTACCGATTGTCAGGGATTAGGGATGGGAAACGAAGGAAGGATGTTGTGGCTATAAAAGGGTAATACCAGAGAAATCTTTGTGGAGCTAGTTCGGTGTCTTGATTGCTGTCACACTTTTGATTTCTGGCCAGTCATGCACATTCTTTCCCCCAATATCCCAGCACTATTTGTACCACCTACGCCATTTCTCCCCCATCCCACAGCTTTGCCCCTAGAGGCATTACAAAGGTCCCGATACCTAAGGCCTCCTGACTCTGGATGGATGCAGAGAAGGATTCCCCGCTGGAATCTGCTACTTCAGACACTGTCTGGCAGGGATGTGGGGTTGCAGAGGAGTTGGGGAAGTTCTTCAGGCAGTAGGTAGCTAATTTGTGAAATGAGCACAAATCAACTTAAGGAGGAGCCACTCTGACCAGCAAGTGGAAAGGAAGCTCTCTCTGCTGTCCTGTCCTTGCCCCAGTCGGCTTCTGTCAGGTTTCCACTTGGTTACCCTAGATCAGTGATGGGGAACCTTTTAGAGCTTTCAGTGGTATAAACAGCCCACTGTGGCACATGTGCCATAGGTTTGTCACCACTGCCCTAGATCATTGTTGGAAAAC